>MJUU01025226.1:0-21701 GCA_002080025.1 Modiolus philippinarum
TATATATATATACTACTTTGTTGATACTTATGCTGATGTTTTCAAAAAATAAAAGAAAGTTACCCCAAAAAAAAATCTAGATAGGAAGTAGGGGTGATCGGAAAGTGATTTCAGTCCATGGTTTTTGTTCTTTTTCGTTTATATTTGTTTTTTTTTCTTTGTCAAGTTGTCTGTGCGTTGTCTCTATTTGTATTAACTCTGATTTGCAGTGTCTTGAATTTTTTATTTGGGATTCCTCCAACCATCTTTTTGCTCTAGTCTTTGATATTTTTAGCTGTGTTTTTTTAAGCTTGTATATTTGGTGTAATTTACTAATTTTACTTTTTAATTGTGGCCTACCATACCATTTTTACTTTGTTAATATCTTATATAGCGGTATTATAATTTTTCACAAAAAGAAAACATACGCTCTCATATGTTTAAATGTAGTTGAACAAATAAGTGCAGATGCACAAAATACAATATATAAAAATTGAAATACCACCGAATTACTTGTTTTTCTCGTTAACCATGTATTAATTCTAATACAAATTTGAAAGGTAAGGGTTGATAAGGTAAGAGTTGATATGTATTTGAAAATCTGTAATTCAATTTTGACAAACTACATATGTCAAAAATGACACAAATGCCAATCATTCAAAGAATTATGACCAAACTAGAAAATTTAGTCTATGCCTAAATCAATGTTTTTATAAAGTTTAGAAAACTGTTTTTGAAGTTAAAAATGGTGATAACTCCAATAAAAATAAATGGATTTAGACATAACTACTTTATTACTCGTCAAGGTAAACTCACATACCAAATAGCCCATCAATATCTCAAACAGTCTCGTGTAAAAGTTAAGGAATCTTGACGAAACTTTTAAAAGTCGAGTTGAACATCATCCAAGCTCTCAAGCAGATTTTATAGCAAGAGGCTCTCAAGAGCCTGTATCGCTCACCTGGGTCATGGCTGACACAATAAGTCAAAATCATCACAACATTTAAGGTTTGTTTGTTGACTGTTTAAGGGTCTCATTTTGAAATTTGCTGATGTTATATGATCCAAAATTAAACTATGTTCCCCACTGGCAGCTACTTTTGATGGGGCGTAGACCGACCTTCACCTCTTGAAGAAGACCATGTAAGGATCATTGTGCCTCACTTTGGTTCCAATTGGCATAGTATTTTCAGAAGAGATCTTTAAATGATTTCACATGGGGTCCAAGGTTAAACAATGTTCCCCGGTGACTGCCATCTTGGATGCTATGCCAGACATGCCAGACACATTTTATGAAGGGGACCAAGTATGGATCATTATGACTAAGTATGATTCCAATTGGCCATGTACTTTCAGAGGAAAAGATCTTTGAATATGTTTCCCTATAGGGTCCAATGTTAAAAACACGTTCCCTCCTGGCGGCCATCTTGGATACGATGTGGACTTGCTGAACATTTTAAAAGGGCCACCTAAGGACCATTGTGACGAAGTTAGGTTCCAATTGGCCCAGTATTTTCAGAGAAGATTTTTGCAATATTGTCCAATTTTGGACAAAGTTCCCCGCTGGCGGCCATCTTGGATGACGTGCAGACTTGCCGGACAAAATTTTTAAATGGGACCACCGAAGGACTATTGTAACCAAGTTTGGTTCCAATTGTCGTAGTGGTTGCAGAGATCTTTGAATGCTTTCCCATAGGGTCCAATTTTAAACCGTGTTCCCTGCTGGCGGCCATCTTGGATATGATACGGACTTGCCAGACATTTTTTAAAGGGGCCACCTAAGGATCATTGTGCCCAAGTTTGGTTCCAATTGGCCCAGCGTTTTCAGAGAGGATGTTTGAATGAAAAGTTTACGATGAAAGGACCACTGACACAGTGATGGCAAGAGGATCACCATGGCATAGCCATGCAGGTCAGTTATAAATTTATGTAGGCTATGAAGTTAAGATACTACTTCAATATTTATCTAGGAGATATGTTTGTACAAAAACACTTTTAAGAGAAAAGAAAACCAAAGAAGATTTGAAAACAGAATTTAAAGGGAAATAACCCATAACCATATGGCATTGAATTTTTTTTTTTTTTTTTGGTGAAAAAGAGTCAATAACTACAAAATAGGCTGTTGGATATTCTTCAAAATTTCAGAGTATGTAGATCTTGATATGCTGAACATGTTTGCAATTTACACTTAAACTCTATCTGTTACAGTTTTTGAAATAAAAAATAAAAAATGCATAAATTTTAAAAATTCTACGGAAAAAGAGCTGTAACTCTGAGACAGGTTTTCCGATTTTCTTCAAAATTGCAGGGAAGATAGATCTCGTCATTCTGAACAATTTTACCCATGTCAGATTTTTGATATCTGCAACGGTTTTCGAGTTATTTGCCAAAAACAGCAGTTTACCCCCATATGTTCTATTTTTAGTAACAGCGGCCATCTTGTTTGGTCCTCGGACTTACCGAACACATTTTTAAACTACATACCCTGGTGATGACCCAGGCCAAGTTTGGATTAAATTGGCCAAGTAGTTTCAGAGGAGAAGATTTTTGAAAAAAAGTTTAAGACGGACGGACGGACGGACGACAGACGACGGACGCCAAGTGATGGCAAAAGCTCACTCTGACATAGCCAGGTGAGCTAAAAATCTAGAAAACCTGTTATATTTTATTTATGTAGTTAAAAAAAACGAAGGGTAATAACTCCTACAAAATTTATGAATCTAGATAAAAGTCAAATTCAATCTGTAAATCATCCACGTGAATTTCCATTCCAATTCTCTAGTAGTCGTCAAAAAAGTGCGGAAAAATGTCATTTCAATAAAAAAAACTCCAGAGGACAATAAATCCCTTGAAAGTTAAATCGGAGTCTTAACACTGAAACTCGTCAGGTAAACTCAAATTACACATATCAGGTCAATTTTTGCAGCAGTCTTTACAACAATTCAGGAAACTGCAATTTCATTAAAGTTTACAGGACAATAACTCCTTGTTGATTAAATACAGACGCAACTCAATCCTTATTTTCAATTATCAAGTTGTTATCAAATACTAAGTCAATGCCTGGAAGGCCTCCGAACAAAATCCGGAAAACTGTATTGCAGAATGCATATCACAGGATAGAAGAGTGATAGAGAAGAGTAAAGCTATATGCCCCAACTTTGTGCCCTATCATGAACTGATTCTCTGTACATGTTACCGAAATAAAAGTTTTACAAAAAAATATCAACTTAGCGCTTTCATAATTCAATGAAAACTGCATACATAATCTCAATTATTTCGTGACTCTTAGTATATCAAGTTATCTCCCCTTTAAATTAGTAGAAAGAATTCCCTCTCTTGCCAAATATCAGACTTTCATGCGAGTACAAAAGTACAAAAATATCCAAATTACATAATAATAGGTTAATTTTTGTTATACTGTACATGTATGTGTGTTTCAACGAGTAACCTCTCAATACGAGCATTAGAATCAAAACATGGAGGCATTTTGAAGTATTATATCAACTGAGTATAATCTCATGATAAAAAAATGTATGGGTGTTCAACGGAACACATGTGTCGCCTACACTATAAATATTTAAGAATTCATGTTTTGTTATAGAATGACAAAATCCAATAAAAGCATGAAAAATATAAATAAAGCAGAATGAAATACATTGTGAAGATCTAATATGTATATTGAAGCCTTCCTGCAAGTTTGATTGAAAAGTATAAAGCAGTTTGAAGGAGTTGCAGATAGGGGAGACATACCCCAAAACCTCCAATAAGCTAAAATGACAAAGTCCAAACATAGCTAGAAATCCTGAAAAAATAAAAAATTAAAGAAATTGCACATCTGCAATATATTTGAAGCATTCTTGCAAGCTCTGTACGAAATTACCCAGAGGTCTAGGAGGATTTGAGGATAATGTCGGCAAACCCTAAGACTCCAATTAGCTAAAATGACAAAGTCCAAAAATAGCTAGAAAACCTGAAAAAAAATAAAGAAAACTAAATGCATGGTGCACATCTTCAATCTATATTGAAGCATTTCTGCAAGTTTTGTTGGAAATTACCCAGTGGTCTAGAAGGAGTTGCGGATAATGGAGGCAAACCCTAAGACTCCAATAAGCAAGAATGACAAAGTCCAAAAATAGTTAGAAAATCTAAAAAAATAAATAAAGAAAAATAAAGAAAACAAAATGCATGGTGCATATCTGCAATTTATATTGAAGCATTCCTGCAAGTTTGGTTGAGAAGTACCCAGTGGTCTAGGAGGAGTTGCGGATAATGGAGGCAAACCCTAAGACTCCAATAAGCTAAACTGACCAAGTCCGAATAAAGCTAAAAAAATCTATTTAAAAAATGCATGGTGCACATCTACAATATATACTGAAGAATTCCTGCAAGTTTGGTTGGAAAGTACGAAGCAGTTTAGGAGGAGTTTCGGATAATGTAGACCGCAATAAGCTAAGATGACAAAGTCCAATTAAAGCTTGAAAATCAGAAAAAAAACAAAATGCATGGTGCACATTTACAACATATACTTAAGCTTTCCCGGAAGTTTGGTCGAAAAGTACAAAACTGTTTAGGAGGAGTTGCGGATAATGCTAAAAATGTTTGAGCCATACAGACGGACGGACGGATGGACTCAAGACGATGGATAGTGATCCCTATGTGTCGATCCTGCACTAGGTACAGGCGACACAATGAATATTTCTATTTACAATAAATATTCTCGCTCTACTGATCACAACAACTATAAAAGGATAAACCTTTCCTAGATCTGCTACTAAAAAACCAATTAGCACGATATTGCATTTTAGAATTCTACCCAAAAATGATACCCTTTTTATTAACTTAAAGCAATGTTAGTAATGCTATATTAACTTACTAGCACTGAAATGTCATCAAACTGTTGGAGGCGTCCATAACGCTGTAAAACCAAACAAATAAAAAAACAATATGATGTGACAAGTTTTTATCTAAACAAAATTAAACTGTTATAAATATAAACAGAGAACTTTCCTCGATCATATACATAAATAATGCATAAAAAGTTCAGAAACTCCATTTATTCATCGGGTAAGTTAATCACTCAACACGTCTACAACTAAATGGTCAAAGGATTGTTTATTTTTTCTGCTGTGTTTCGGCGGCCAATCTTTTCTCTTCTTTAATTATCTCCCTTACGCCGTCTGCCATTTCTTTCAAAGCCTGAAATTCTGTCAACCCAAGACGTCGCTTGTTAGAGATATCATATACTCCACCAACGCTTTCGGTATGCTCACCATGAATACCTAGAACAGAAGTCAACATCGTTAGGCCATAAAAACAATGTTAAGGTGTCTGCAGGGTATTAATTTCCTATTATTGAATCAAGTTTGTGAAATTTTCCTTGTAGAAACATAATTGTATTATTGTTTAAAATGTAAAATAAAATTTGGGGGTCACTGTGTATTTAAGCGCAAAAACTGAAATTGAAAATTTAAGGATTTTACATAGAAATGATAGGGAAAATGATTACATGAGAGGATAGCTTGAAAAATCTGTTATAGATTTTGTTCATACTTTGCATGTGTTTTGAAGTCATTATATATTAACACATACAAAATAATGATTAGGGGTCACCGAAGAAATGAGAGATATATTATGAAATGTTAATTTCTCTAGTGTCACTCCCTATATACTGGTATACGGGGTGTGCATTTTTATGGGTCTATTTTTCAAAATTTTGTGCATAGATTTGGGTGTCTTTTTTCTACAATACACATACATTTGGTACCCATTATCTGGCGATTCCTTACATAGGTATCGGTGTCACATCAGAAAAGATGCCATAGATTCGGGCCATAGATATAGATACAACGGAAATGAGTATAAATGATGCAGGAAATTTGTATTAGCTTTCATGATTACATCTTCAATAAGTTTATTAGATAAATAATGACCTGTGGAAAGATTAATCACTGACATACTATGTAATTCTAATCTTTTTGTTCTGCTTCTGCAGTGACTGACCATATGTCATTGGCAATGTGTTTTATTAAATTATTAATTAAATGTATTGAGCTTAATTAAATTTATAAAAATAATTTGCTACATAGATTCGGATAGTATTTATTTTTGGTTCATTGCATAGATTTGGGCATTGAATCTCTATATACATAGATTTGGGTATGCTTTTTTGGCTTTGGGCGACATAGATTCGGGTACTTTTTTCAATCTGAAAAATGCACACCCCCGTCATAAAATACCAGAGTAACCCCCCCCCCCGATGTATTTTTTGATGCACGAGTCTGAACAAAACAATCCAATGTAATAAGAATTAGATTTACCAATTGTTCCTTACAGATCTAACAACATCAGTTCTATGACCTTTGACATCAACAAATCAGAATCTCGTCTTCATAATTTTGATAAAAAGCCGAGGATTTCGAATGAACTATCGAAACAAAGTAAAATGGGCTGTTGTTAGATTGTAGTGACTGTAGGGAACAACTGGTAGATCTTATTTTAATTAAAATGAAAACATTCAGGTTTAGACTTTAAAGCAAGAATTCTGCGATAAGCACTGATAAAATTACATTTTATTATCTAGTTCCCCAAAAAAAATGCCTATTGCAAACTTTATTTCTATGCTTTTCACACAGTATTTTGGTCTACCTATGTCCTTTCTTTGTTTCATCGAATCATAACGAGGTTTGTTCCAATCCAATTTGACGAAAAGAATACATTGTTCAACTATACCCCGCTTTAGCGGGCGATATATAGTGATCATGGTGTCTGTCCGTCCGTTCGTTCGTATGTTCGTTCATCCGTCCGCCATGGGGTCGTTGCTTTGTGGCGACAACTCCTCCTAGACCACTCGATGAAATTCATTAGTACTGTCACAGAATGTTTAGTACTCATGGACATTGTGCACCGTCTATTTAAAAATTTTATTTGATCTTTGGGGTTGAGCGGGGGTAGGGGGGCTGTATATATAAGTGAGCTTTTGCTCACAGTTTTTCCAAGTTTATTATTGCATTAAACAACACATTAACCCTGCAAAATATAAATTCATTTATAAAAGAGCCACATTTATTATTTCATGAATTACCGATAAAAGAAATATCAGAGATTTTGTTTTTATACGGACGTTACCATAGTTTAACGTACCAAGCTTGTTCAAACGAGCTAACTTGATACTGCCCGTTAAAAAGGAAATGTCCCAATTCCAAATTGCTAGCTTAGGCTTTTTTTTACTAACTAGAGCTTTAACAAAGGTACATTTCTAAACTATATAATAATATTCAATATGTCTACAGGATGAACGTTTCATTTTGATGTTAAATGAGTTATAAAAATAAAAGGTATATGGCTTATAGGTAAACGTAGTTTAATTGTAATTAATGATAATTTCATATTTTCATTTCTTTATCCAGTATAGCAGCAATATGCATCATTAGACCAGCCATCACACTGTCACCCCTACACCAATGAATCCGAGCTTTAATGTAACTTCTAACATAAGAGATACAAACTTCTCAGTTTTTGTAGTGATTTATAAAAATTCGATAAAACAAATGCAAACTAGAAAAACTGAGCAAAGCTCACTAATATAAACCCCAATTAGCTCCCCAATTAGACTCCTGAAGTTAAAAAAGATCAACCAAAAAAAATAGATGGTGCAAAATGGCAATATCCACTGAACATTCTGTGGAAGTTTCATTCAATTTCACCAAGTGGTCAGGAGGAGATGTCGCCAAAGTGTGTATCCGTATGGAGGACGGGATAACGAACGGACAGACGAACGGAAGAACTGACACCATGATCAGTTCTATACCATCCGCAAAAGCACGGGGTATAATAAGAATTTGTGATTTAATTTGAATGCCTGCTATAAAAAATGATATATTTTGTCCTGCTATGCCATGTCTTTGGAACAAATAAACACGAAACTACAAGCCGCTTGCAATAAGTTTGAAAGGCCATTGTGCAAATTTACTTATATAGTTTCAGAGCAGATTGTGAAAAAATGGTTTTCCCATAGAGTCCAATGTTACACTAAGTCCCAAGCTGTAGGCCATGTTTATCTTGAACCAACACGAAATGTTTTTGACACAAAGAAGGGACTATGATAAAACTTTGTTCCATGCTGGCGGCCATGTTTATCATCGGGTCGGAACGAAATGTCCAATCTTTGTAAAGGACCTATCTTACAACATTCCTGTAAAGTTTGTTTGAATTTGCTCCAAGGGTTTCAGAAGAGATTATCAAAATATGATTTTTACATAAGGTCAATGTTAAACTAGGTTTCACGCTGATGTCCATGTTTTCTGTCACATCAAAAAGAAATGAGCAATTTTTGTAAAAGCCCTTCTATACATCATTCCAGTAAAGCTTCAGTGCTTTCAGAGCCTCAAAAATGAAGAAATGATTTTTTTTGTCCAATATCGAATCAAATCACGCTCTGGTGGCCATTTTTTTGTCAGCCTGGATCGAATGAGCAACCATTGTAAAGGACTTTTCATACATCATTCTTATTTGTAACGTTTGGTTGAATTTGCTTCAGTGGTTTCAGAGGAGTTGATGAAAATGATGTACTCTACATAGTGTCCAATGTTAAATATAAGTTCCGTGCTGGCGGCCGTGTTTTTGTGGGATCGGAACGAAATTACCAATCTTTATAAAGGAATTTCCATATATCAAGCCTGTAAAAATTGCATGGTTGAACTTGCCAAAGAGGTGTCAATAGAGTTGAAGAAAATGATGTTTTTTTTCTCATAGGATCCAATGTTAAATATAAGTTCTGCTTAAGCGGCAATGTTTTTTGTCAGATCTGAACGAAATGAGGAATCTATGTAGAGGACCTTCAATACATCATTCCAATAAAGTTTGGCTGAATTTGCTTCTGGATTCAGAGGAGCTGATAAAAATTGTTTTCCCTAAGGTCCAATGTTAATGAGTACTTGCGGCCATGTTCTTTGTCGGATCGGAACGAAATAAGCAATGTTTGTAAAGCACTGTTGTGAACCCGATCGGTGCAGAATTCGAGTTCACCGGTGTAGCGGAACCAAGATGGAGGACAAAGTCATTTGTAACGGGTAGGGTCATTTATTTTTACCTCGTAAACAAAAACGGTTAACTGAATTTCCTATCCGTTTGTTAATAATTACAGGTATATCATCAAAGTTGATGATTGTTTTACTCTTGTGTCCATCAGATATCATTTACTTTTAAGAAAACCTGTCAGAAAGAGGCCTTGCATTCAAACACGTATTTGAAGCGTAAGATCGACTTTATTTTCCACATATTTCTTCACTGAAAATTTTGTCGGGATAATTGCATGAATGTATGGTAATTTGGTATCGGTCTTTCATTGGAAACACCAAAAATATGGTCCAGAATAAACACTTTGATGAGTTTCGAGGGACTTTGTTTTTGTTTGTATTTACGGTGTAGACTTGCGATACCAGAAAAGTTAACTGTGTAGATCAAATATCGCTATTGATTGAACAAAATCTGGAAACGGTTTTGATTATAAACAGGAAAATTTAAAATTCCCAGAAATTGGTATTTCAACAATGGTAGTGCATATTTACACTGAATTCCAGATGGTCTCATCAAAATGTGGAGACATCAAAAAGGTATCCTTAACTTTAAAGGATGTGTGACGAGATGTTCACAAAAAAAGCAAGGATAAAAGTGAGGTTTTGGGCTTTTCTATTTCGTAAAGAGGCATAAAACGACACATCAACCCATTAAAAAACAGCTTAAAAGTAGTAAAAATGAACGATCAAGTATCACTCCTCTTGATTAAAAAACAAGCCTAGTTAGAACTTATAAAAATAATTTAGATATACAAATGATCATCCCGTCTATCCGATTTACGTTATATGTTTCCCTCGATAGAAGTGAACCTCTATTATATGAACCAAACATATTTTTATTATTTGGAATAATGCATCAGACTAACAACTTTTAATAAATAATAAATTGTCCCTTACTACTTGAAGCCCAGTATTAAATCAGGTATTCCCTGATGTTCAACGGCCTTGAAGATAAAACGTTTATTGAATTATCAAATTCAATTTGCACGATAACACTTCTTGATGCACGTAATAAATTATAGTAACAAGGTATTGAATATTCCTCACAAAAATTAAACCAGATAACATCACCCTGACGTACACCCTTTTGCATTAAATTATTACGTTATTTAATTGACCTGACTGTTCATGGGTAAATTATGTCGGGATTATTCGTTTTAAACTTACCTACAAGACAGAGAAAATTTAAGCCATATCAAATCTGTTCATTAAATGAGTAGCAAATTCTTACTTATACAAAACCTACTTGACTTATACAATTCTTTACCTGACATAAACTAAAATATTGTATTCCTGATATTCATGAGTCTTTACGTGAAAATTTTCCAAACACTGTGTTGGACATTGGTCCAAATTGTCATTCCTACGTTTCATTTAGTCAAATAATTTCTACTGTACAGAAACGTTTTCAATTTTAGAATTGGAAAATTTGAACGTCACGACAAGGAACACGTGTGGGCGAGAATAATCACTCTTTTTAAGCCCTGATCCTCCTCATGACAGAAAATTTTCAAATTTTATGGATGGTTCTGAACCTAAAATAACACATTTAGACGAACTATAAAACCAATAACTTTCTGACATAATGCAATAATTTAGGTATGACTATTGTACTAGTTTGCGGATCAAGAGATGGGGGTTTGGGTCGAAACCCCGTCCTTTATTCATGCAAAATTTAGGCAAAATTGATGAAAATGGCACAATCCTTCTGACATCCCCTTCTTTCTTGATTGGACAACGCCATTATGGGATTGTAATTTACTAAAATGATGAGTTTGCAAAATGTCGTTTACGAGAATAGAAGTTGAATTTCTGAATCGGTCCATTTTATTTGAAGGTACAAAAATACCAAAGTTGCATCCTTAACAGTAAAATTTTTTAGATTTGGGGGTTTTCGTTGTATTTGCCATCAATTAAATCAAATAATTAATATTAAATAATTATCACGCAGAAGATAGGTGATGAAAAATTACCCTTTCATGTAGGGCCAAAAATGTATAGAAATAACACGCATCAAAGGAAAATCAAATTTTCTCGATTTAAAAAGGCTTAACTTTTTTTATTTCATACTTTAGGAGTGCTTATAGTATGGCTAATATATCTACATGTACTAGTAAAACTGGTTTTGTTTTTATTTGTTTTTAAAGTTACATTATTGAAATTTACATTGGAAAATGGCGTTCGTCAAGGAGGTATGTTACATTATTCTATTTATATGGTAGTAAAAAGTGGTGTGCATATAGGAAATATTATGTACAAAATTTTAGATAGAATACGTTCCGGGTGTCTGGAAAAAATTTTATTGATAAATATTTTTTTTTATTCAGCCAGATTATTGTTAGAACTTAACCTTACTCTAAGCAATGACTAAAGAAAAAAAAATCAGATTTTTATGATTCAGAGAAAAAACGCTCCAATCTTTGTTAAAAATGCACAGAAACCGTTTACAAGGCATGAAAATCAAAATCAGCAAAGTGTATATGCTTTGTACCATTTGAGTAATGCGGTTTTAAAGTTTCAAGAAAACAGTTCTTGAGGAAGCTATAAGAATATGCTAGTCAGTTTGTTTCCTTATATGGGAATGGTTTCCTATAGTATCAAAGAAAACGTGATGTATGAACCTTTTAGATAAAACCAGCCAGTTATATTTTCTAGATATACGTAGGACCATGCACATTTCAAATTTTTACTAACATTGCCTCAACATTAATATCCTTTAGCAGCACCACTTGACGAAATCGGCATACATATCTTCACTATCTTACTAAAAACAGAAGCTCTCAACCAGCGACAGGTCTCGACATATGACAAATGTCACAGCTAAATCAAGGTTGTGGACATGCTAAACTCCTCACGGGAAGGGATATTGGTGGAAGCTGTATACTGAGGGTACATTATTTTATTTTTAATTTGGTAATGAGTCTGGAGCTGGTATGTCAGTTAATTGCTAGTAGTCTTTTGTCATTTCATGTTTATGTCCGTATTTTTAGTTCTTTCGGTTTAATTTTTCACAATTGACTCAGTCCTGTTGCTAACTGAATTTTACTGTTGTTACTATTATTTTTTTTATTTATCACATTGGCTAGGGGGAAGGTTTGGGCCCAATAAAACTAGTTTAAGCCCGCCGCAGCAGGTTTGCGCCTGTCCTGAGTCAGGAAATTTATATAGCCATTGTGTGTCTTGTCTGTTTTCTAGTTAGTTCACTTTATGTCTATGGGAGTCTAGGACGATGTTTATTTCGCTGAACTTGATTACTCTTTATTTAGGGCCAACTCCGACCTGCCTTTGGGTGTGGGGTTTCCTCACCGTTCATTGAAGATCTTATGGTGGCTTTGAGTTGTTATTACTCCCCTTTGGGTCGTTGTCTCTTTGACACATTCCCCGTTTCCCTTCTATGTTACGCGCTTGAATCGCTCCCATCTCGGCGCGGACAATTCGTCTGTTAATAGCATCTTATTATCCTAATATGTTCTTTTTACGGAACCCTCTTTTTAATAAATGAAATGACTGAAATTTAACTAATATATACACGAAATGCATTTTTTACTGTGCCCGGAAGAAAAGTTTAATTTCTCTGACACTAATTCTCTTTTGCAAAGCAGAAAGCAGGAATTTTCAACATTTTTATATTGGAAGGAATAGCATTCTTTGATTTTTAACACATGTCTTAAAATATACGTGATGACGAAAAAAACTTCCCTTGCACTTGTTTGTAAACATTCCGTGACAGATGCTCTCAACCGAAAGTTGCAGATACCATTTTTCTGTCTCTACATCTTGTTGAGACCATCGGGTTTACAAGGCGTGAAAATATGCTCTACCGTCGTTGAAACCAATTTCAGTGCATTTTATAATTTTACTGGTTTAATCTAAGCCGTTTATTGCGTTTATTGTTTTTAAGCTAAACCGTTTCCAGAATTTGTTAAATCAACAGTGATTTCTGTTCTACACAGTTAACTTTTCTGGTAAAAACTGATCAATTATCGCAAGTCTACACCGTGAATACAAACAAAAACAAGGTCCCTCGAAACTCATCAAAATGATTATTCTGGACCATATTTTTGGTGTTTCCAATGAAAGACCGATACCAAATTACCATACATTCATGCAATTGTCCCGACAAAATTTTCAGTGAAGAAATATGTGGAAAATAAAGTCGATCTTACGCTTCAAATACGTGTTGGAATGCAAGGCCTCTTTCTGACAGGTTTTCTTCTAAGCAAATGATATATGATGGACACAAGAGTAAATCAATTATTAACTTTGATGATATACCTGTAAGTTTTAACAAACGGATAGGAAATTCAGTTAACCGTTTTTGTTTACGAGGTAAAAATAAATGACCCTAACCGTTACAAATGACTTTGTCCTCCATCTTGGTTCCGCTACACCGGTGAACTCGAATTCTGCACCGATCGGGTTCACAACAGTGTAAAGGACCGTCCAAACATTGTGTGTGCCTGTTAATTTGGTTGAATTTGCCTCAGTGGTTTCAGAAGAGTTGATGAAAATGAGAAATGCAAAAGGACGGACGACGGATGCCAAGTGCATAAAAAAGCTCACATTGACCTTTTATTTGAGGCATGTGAGCTAAAAACTGGAACTGGTATGATAAACTAAGTTTTTACAAATGTGATGTTTAAAAACTATATACTCAGAGACTGAGCCTGTATCACTCAACTGACAAAATGTTTCTAAGCCATGCCTTAATCAATGACCAAAAACGTTTTCCGTTTGGGTCTAATGTTAAGCTATGTTTTAAACTACTGCAGCTATGTTTTTGTTAGATCCTATTCTTCTTTGCAGTACAGTTAAGCAAATTTTGATTCAAATGGCTCAGAGCAGATAATGCAAATGATCATTTTACCCCAAAGGGTCCAATTTTTAGCTACGTACTTCACTGTCACCATGTTCTCCTTGGATTGGAATGAAATAGGCATATTTTGTAAGGGGCCTGCAATATATCCTGTAAAGCTTGACTGAATTGGCTTAAGTGGTTTTCAGAGGAGGTGAACAAAAATATGATTTTTCCAACAGGCTACTATTTAAACTATGTTCCACAATGACGGTCATGTTTTTGTGGTTCGGAATAAACTATGCAATGTTTGTCTAGAACCTCCCACGCATAATTCCTGTAAAGTTTGGTTGAATTTGCCTCAGCAGTTTTAGGGGAAATGATAAGAATATGAGTTTCCAGATAGGGTAAAATGTTAAACTAAATGTCACTAAATGTCACTAAATGTCACAGTGTGATCCGCACTGACCACCATGTTATTACGTCAGAGTCCCCAAAATGAACACTCTCTGTAAAAACTTTAAACATATAAGTGCTATCCAGTTTAAATTTGCTTCAAAACTTTAAGAGCAGACGAAGAAAATAGTTATCTCTCACAGAGTCCTGTGTAAAACAATTTAGCGCTATTGGCGCTATATAGCAGGTTGGAACGAAATGAGCAATCTTGTTGAAGGACCTCAAACATATCATTCTTGTACAGTTTGGTTGACTTTAATATATATGTGTATGGGGGAGGGGTCATTATTTTCATCATCTGCTGTGAAATTATTTATTAAGAATTTAATGAATTGATGTATGCAAAGATTATTAAAATGAAAGATGTGTAGGAGACAAGATGGGCTAGGGAACTTGACGAAGTGAGGGTGTCGACATAAACTTCCCAATCGCATAGGTTCAGACTGTGCAAAGGGAATGACCGTCAAAGATGTGGGTCTCCAAGGTGGTATAACTGCAAAAAACTGTAAGAGCTTCAAAACACAATTATGATTTCTATATTTTATATGTGTCTCTTGTAGACCCGCAACTAATTTCACTTTATAAACAATTTTTGTAGTTGTACTTCTACATTAGACACTAGGAGGAATGCAGAAATTACATATCCTAGAGCATTGTCCCTTGGTGTCTATTGTAGATTTACAATACATCGTTTTTTTTTCTTTGTTTTTTTTGTCTTTTGTTTTGTTTTGTTTGTTTTGTTTTGTTTTGTTGTTTTTTTTTTTGTTGTTTTTCTTGTTGTTTTTTTTTTTTTGGTTTGTTTTTTGTTTTTTGTTTTGTTTTTGTTGTTTTTAACTAGTGGTCTTTCTACATCAGACACGAGGAGGAATGTGGTTGCTGTTATGAAGCAACACACATATCCTTGAGCACTGTACCTTGGTGTCTTTTGTAGATTTATAATCTGTTGATATTTATATTATTGTTATTTATGATGCGTGCGTATGTACTTCCCAGATGTACTTACAAATATTATAAAAAATCTGATAATGTGTTTATACCACCTCTCTCATCTGAGTTACAGGCATACATATATAAAAATAATTCGAAAAGGTTCCGCGGAACCTAGTGTGTCGCTGTCGTTATAATTTGGCCTACATTAGGATGTGGTTGCTAGGTAGAATGCAAAGAAACAACTGGTCTTTGACAGTTTCAGCAAATTCCCCAAAATTGGAATGCACAAATTTTTGAAGTCTTACCATTGAAAATATTGTTTTTTGACTAAAATTCATCAAAACACATGGTTTCAAACAAGAATTCCCAAAAATTTGTTTGTCTTTGAGAGTTTCAGAAAATTTACCAAAACTGGAACCATATTTTTTAATTCTTAGTTTTCAGAATTATGTCTTGCATGAAGAAATGGCCAAAATATTTGATTGTATGAAAAAATTTCAAAAATTGTTAGTCTTGGACATTTTCAGGAAATTGACCAAAGTTGGAACCGGGATAACATTCCGAAAGCTTATTGTGCATCTATGGACTATAGGAAACAAATCTACAATTAAAATTGAAGTCCTTATTCTCAATTTGTTTAAACATTGTTGATTTATGGACCTAAATAGAAAATTTAGTCAAATTCATTGAAGTGGAAAATATAGGTCAAGGCGGCATAATTCTGGTATAGATGTTGGTTACTATTAAAGATGTAACCACTTACCAATAATCATCAGTCCATGGCATGTAGGTAAGGTGATATAGTGCAAACAGAAAAAAATTATTTGAAAAAACTAAGTCCAACTAATGGCAAAATACGGAAAAGTTGGAATTATTTTTTTTTTTCAAAATTAAACTTGGAATTCAATAATCAGGTTGTACTAAATATTGTATCAAAATTTCATTGATATTGAGTAAGATTTCAGAAAGTTATTGAAGTTCAAAAAAAGTTTAACATTAGGGTTAACCAAACGTTAACGACGACACCGACGCCGACGACGGAATCTATGGTCGCTATGTCTCGCCTTCGCGACATTCGTCGCAGGCGAGACAAAAATTATATATATTAACTTGTTGTTTTATTAATTTTGTTGTATTGTTGTGTCTGAATTATGAACGTTATATTTGTAATTGCCCCTAGAGGGACCTTGATTGGAATAAATGTATCTTATCTTATCTTACAGAAAGACAAACATAATTACCTCTTGGTTGAAGATTGTGTTTGGCACAAAATTCTGTCAAAGCCTTTCCACCATCTTTCGTTGACAAGAGTGGTATTTTTATGTGCACACTGGCTCTGAGTGTAGTTCCTAAGTTGGTTGGACAAAATGTAAGGTAACCAAGTCCATCCCTCTTTGCAAATTTAAGTGAGCTTTCTAAAGAGTTGATAGCCTGTAAAATAAGCAAAACGCATTGTATGGAAGGTTTAGTCCTGGTTTTCCCAAATTCAAAATTTAAAGTTCTATGTGACCCATCTTCGTTTGCCAAGGGTTAAAATCCGCGGCTTTCTTCATGTAAAGAGGAGAGGAGTCGATCATTTGAAAGGAACCAACAAAGGACTAATAAGTTCAAATTCAATCAAAATTATTCAAGCCTGTCGGACGTATGAAAAAATTGTAGTCCTCCATAAACTAAATATTTTACGAACGGATATGGAATAAAGAACATGAGACCATAACACATATGTTAACTCCAACTACAATAATTTTAATGAGGTGTGTGGCCATTTCGGAAATAAATTCGCCATGAGCACTAGAACCCAAACATAGGAAATCCATAATTTCAAAAAGTGCTTAAAATGCATAAAACCAAATGAAATCCGAATAATCAGTAAGCATTTTTAAAATCGAACTTAGCCTCTTTCTACAATTTAGAAAAAAATCGTAAAAATTCAACGAAAAAAGCAATAACCTCTACATTAGTCATCACAATTTTACCAAAATTTCAGGACAAGTTGTATAGATCTTGTAATGCTTAACATTTTTTCTGAATTTTCATCAATTTCTTGCATTTTGACAACATTTTCGGGATAACGAATGCCCTCAGTAATTAATTGCCTCTGAAGATCTGGTTGATGTTTGTCTTGAAACTTGTCAAAATTTAGGTAAGTGTCTTTCAATATATATTCGAAAATAACCGGATGCACCTCTTAACATTTACGGAATGCTATTACGAATGTAAAACTGTGGATGACAGGACACATCTTAAATGGCTGAAACTTACAATCACGTGCTACAATCTGCAGGGGGCTACACATAAAAAAAATAAGACAAAAGGACAAACGTAAACAACGATAGAACTCGGGACATCCGGATTTGGTACCGGCACCAGCAAAAGCCAGCGGAAGGGTTAAACCGGTTTATTGGTACCCAAACCTCCCTTTATCTGTCCCATTTTCCTATAGTATAATATACATACAAATAAAACCCAATACAGGTAGACTACAAACTTCATGACCATAATCTTGAAAGGAGAGAAAAAAGGTACCTTATTTTCCGGCGATAAAACCCCACCCTTGTATAAGCCCCACGTCTGTTTTTCAAGACAAAATCCAGTTTTGTTCACAGGTAAGCCCCACTGGTCTATAAGCCCCACCAAAGTCCTAGAAAAAGCACCTAGTCCAAAATTCGATGTCCGCATCTGTGACCACTGTGCAGTAAGAAGAGGTGAGTATAAGTTTAATAAATCATGTTTTAAGTGATATCTTAGAGCATATATAGAATTTTTTTTTATAATTTTTTATTTTTTTCAAAATATCAACATACATTTACATAATACAAATACAATATTATATATTAACAATCATTTACCAAATATTCATATTAAAATATATCAAAATAATTTTATCACATATGTTGAAATTTTAGTTTTTACAGGAAAGCAGGAATATGTAAGAGTGAATTGAGAGAAAAGAAAGAGAGAGAGAAAGAGAGAGAGAAGTTGAAAAATACAAAAACTGGGTTGTCCTGTTCTAATATTAATGAAATTATGAAAATATGTGTTCAAATTTCTTCCAATTTTTTTCAAAATTGTCTACTTTCTTACTTTTGACAGATAACATCTTCTCTATTTTGTACATGTATTTTAATTTTTCTTGCAATGCTTGTAAAGATAGCTGCTGTTTAAAATATCTTCTGTTATAAATATATTGTTTAATATGCATAATAATAACATTATATGGGTCACCCTTAGAGATATTGGATGTGTTACCAAAGATAAAATTAAGCTTTGTAAATGGTATACTTATACCATTCACAAGGAACCAGTTATTAATTTCACTGAGAAAATTTTGAACAGATTCACAATTCCAGAATAGATGCTCAATTGTTTCTGTCTCTGTTTCACAAAAAGTGCAGTTAGCATTATTAATTATATTTATTTTTGAAAGAAAGTAATTTGTAGCAATAATGCGATGATTAATTCTGTATTGCAGCCACTGCAGTTTAGTATTATTAGTGACTCTAAATGGCAAAACAAAAATCTTTTTCCAATTTATGGACTCGTCTATTATTTCAGTCCATTTTATTTGACCTTTTGGTGTAATATCATTTTGGTTTAGTATCTTATACATATCCCTGGAGCCTTTTTTACTTTTTAAAATGGTTGATATAAATGAAGGAATGAATGGATATTGTAATTTATAATTAGCAACTTGAAAAGATTTGGCAGCATGTTTTACTGCTGCCATAATACTATTATACTTCATTATGTTTTCTCTAATTCCATATCTTTGGTGTAACTGATCCAAAGAAAGATATGATCCATCGTCATTCACTAAATCATTTATATANTCTTTCTACTACCATTTTCCATGAATTCAATACATCTATCCAAAATTTATTTTTTACATTCTTCTTAACTTTTTGTAAATAGCCAATCCCACAATTAAAGAATTTGTTAATATCTAATGATGAACTGAAAATACTTAACCATTTTGAGTTATTTTGAAAAGCTCGTCGTATCCAAGTAGATTTTAATGCTGTTATAAAAGAAGCCAGATTTATCATTTTTAAACCACCATCTTGGTAATCTTTCTGCAAAACATCCTTTTTAACTCTATGGGTAGGTGAACTCCATATAAATGTATAAATGAGATTGTCAATCATCACTTGGATTATGTAAAGAAATAATCAGATGATTTAAAACTGGTAAAATTAATGTTTTCACAACTGTGATTTTCCCAATAACTGTAAGGTTTCTTTTTTACCATTGGCTTATGAGTTTCCTAATTTGAACAATTCTTTCCTCATAATTCAATTTAATCATTCTATCTAAGTTCACATCAAAATTTAAACCAAGAAGCTTGAATGCTGTTTCCCCCCAATTTAGATTTCGGTTTCTACATAAGACTTCCTCACTATATCTTTTACTCCCAATCCAAATTACTTGGGTTTTTGAAAAATTAATATTTAATCCTGATATTCCAGCAAACCAATCTAATTCTAAGAGAGCTTCTTGTAAAGATTTTTCAGATCCATCTAAAAGTAAAGAAGTATCATCGGCAAATTGAGAAAGTTTATGTTCAATCTGAGTAATGTGAATTCCTTTAATATTTTTATTTCCTCTGATTTTGATTGCAAGAATTTCAGCGCACAGAATAAAAAGATACGGGGATAATGGATCACCTTGGCGACAGCCACGTTCTATATCAAAGAAGTCTGATATATTTCCCCCTGTATCACGGCTGACTTAATATTACAATAAAATACTTTGACCCAGTTTATTATACTTTCACCAAAATTAAAAAAATTAAGAACAGTAAGTAAAAATTCCCAAGAAATTGAATCAAATGCCTTTTCAAAATCGATTAATAATAAAAGACCTGGAATTTCATGTTCTTCTGTATATTGCATAACATCATATATAAGTCTTAAATTTTCTCCAATCACTAATAAAATCTGTTTGATCGAGATCAATAAGTTTGTCTAAAACTTTTTTAAATCTATTTGCAATTGCTGCAGAACCAATTTTGTAAACTGTATTCAATAATGATATTGGACGCCAGTTTATTAAAAAATGGCGAGGTTTATTCCCCTTTGGTAAACATGTTATTATACCTTGTTTTTGAGTCACTGAAAGTTCTCCTGTAATTAGTGCATAATTTAAAGATTTAACTACAAAATCTTGTAAATCTTTCCAAAAAAATTTGAAAAATTCGGAAGAAAAACCATCAGAACCAGGTGTTTTATTATTTTTCATTTTTTTCAATGCTTCTCCTGCTTCCTTAATGGTAATTTCACCTTCTAGCATAATCTGCTCATCGTCTGTCAAAATATTATAATGAACATTATTTAAATCTTCCTTAAGGTTAGATACATTTATCTCGGAGTTCAAATTTCTTTTTCTATACAGGTTTTCATAAAACAATTTAACTTCTTTTAATATTTCAAACTGGTTTGTTATAACATTTCCGTCATCTTTTTCTACTTTAGGTATAATTTTGCTTGTAAAATTTCTAGATTCCAAGCCACAAAAATAGTTTGTGGGTTTTTCACCCTCCTCTATCCATTTGGCTCTAGATCTTATTATTTTACCTTTTATTTTATTTTTCCTTAAGATTTCCATTTCCTGTCTTTTATTTTCTAAGTCACTTAAAGAATTTTCGTCCAAATCATTTTCCAACAGTATAATTTCATTTTGCATATACAGAATTTAATTCTAATAAGATAAATATAACAAAAATATGTTGTCTTGTTTTCTTTACACATCCCAAAATAAGGAAATTTGTAGACAGTCCGGAGACCAGGGTGGCCTGGCTTCAGGCTTTGATTGTCGGTCTGATCACTCATTTGTGCAAATTAAAGTCCAATTGGTTTGGCATTTAACTCATTCCTATCTGGTAATAGGAAGAAATAAAACATATTTTGTTAAGAACCACACTGAGTCAAACAAGAAATACAGTGAAAATGACGTGATTAAGATGCTTGAATTTTTTATCGACAACATTTTTGTTGAATGTGGAGGCCGTGTTTTTCAACAGACAATAGGGATTCCTATGGGAACAAATTGTGTGCCACTTTTAGCTGACCTTTTCCTTTTTTCGTATGAAGCAAAGTTTTTACAGGGGCTGATAAAACAGAAACAAAAACAACTAGCCCAGACTTTTAATTTCAGCTTCAGATATATAGACGATGTACTTTCTCTTAATAGCCCAAGATTTAAAGAATATTTACATCGCATCTACCCCAGTGAACTTGAAATTAAAGAGACAACCGATACACCCGATTCTGCTTCATACCTTGACCTTTTGTTATACCTTGACGAGCATGGACGTCTGAAATCTAGATTATATGACAAACGTGATGATTTTGACTTTCCAATTGTGAACTTTCCCTTTCTCTGCAGCAATATACCTACATCCCCAGCATATGGGGTATATATTTCACAATTAATTCGTTACTGTAGAGCGTGCAGTACATACAGTGACT
>MJUU01025226.1:22189-48320 GCA_002080025.1 Modiolus philippinarum
GACCACCTGATATCGCTCTCGGTTTTTATGGGAGTTCACTCTGTCAGTGCTTTAGTTTTTTGTGTTGTCTTGTAAAATTTTAGTTTTGTCTTCGTCAGTGATGTTTGTGGTACCGATTTGTCCCTGTCCATGTTTGACTCTAAAGTGATTACAAAAGCTTTTCAAAATTTCATCTTGGTACTGTTTGAGGGTTAGAGAAGTTACATGTACCATGGCTCTCAATTGGTTCTGTTTCGGGTTAGAAAATGACAATAACCAATCAGTAACCTAACACATCTTTCAAAACATATACCTCACTGACCGTGTGACGGGTGCTGTATACAGAGCAGGACATGCTTACCCTTCCGGAGCACCTGATGTCACTCTCTTTTTTGAGAGTTCACACTGTTAGTGCATTAGTTTTTTGTGTTGTATATGTAATGTTCGTGTGTTTTGTGGGCATGTGGTGTCTTTGGTCTTCCGTCTTCTGGTGTTCTTGCTTTTGCCTTGTCTCTGGACTTTGATTTGTGTAATCTTGTGCTTTGTTCCTTCGGTATTCTACTGCCGTTGTTTTAGTTATAGGTTTGATTCGTACTAGTTGACACTTTGAGTTGTAAAATCATTAACTGGGTGAAAATTACAATCACAAGCCACAATCTGCAGGGAGCTACACAGGAAAAAAACAAAAATAAGACAAAAGACAAACGTAAACAACGATAGAACTCGGGACATCCGGACTTAGTACCGGCACTTTGCAAAAGCCAGCGGAAGGGTTAAACCGGTTTATTAGTACCCAAACCTCCCTTTATCTGGCCCTTTCTCCTATAGTATAATATACATACAAACAAAACCCAATACAGGTAGACTACAAACTTCATGACCACAATCTTGAAAGGAGAGAAAATGACAATAGGTACCGGTAATTTTGAAAGATTGGTCAAGGGGTGCTCGCCGCTAAGCTGCCGGCTAGCTCAAGAAGCATAGTCTGCTGGTAAAATATTGTCGCATCAAACTCAAAACTTCGCGAAGGGTTTAGTCAAGAATCATCATATATTTCAGAAGACATCGGCAGTATCAGTGAGAGCCAGTATGTGTGTAAAATTTTCAGGTCACTAGATCTAAAAGCTAATTTTGTGGTGAATCTTGTTTCACCAATTGAATAATTAAATTTAAATTCGGAAGTCCAAAAAGTTTGTCGGTACTCAGAAAATAATAATTATAATAAGAAATTGCAAAACAATTCGACTCACTGACTCTATCCTGCTATTTTTGTCTTCTTCCCGTGTACTGTGGCGGTTTGTTCTTTTGGACATAACAAATAACTTATGTAAATAGTGTCAATTTGATATTACAGCAATTTTACTATTACTGGATGCACTCACAACAGAAATTTTGGTAGCTCTCAAGGTAGTTACAATAGGTTTCTCAATACAAGTTTGACCCTCAAGGTAGAAAGGTCACATAGCTATTCACTGTATTTGTCCTGGCTATGGGCCAGTTTACCTGGTGTCAATTTCAACAGGAAACAAGTCAAGTTCGCCCAAACTTGTTTTTAGGGTCGATTCAATAAATGTGTCCCTATCTGATCTTCTTGAACAATCAAATGCAATGATGTTGTGACTGATTCATTGTTCGCTTCTATATCAATAATTGACAGTTCTTTTCCACATTTGATGACATTGTGTTTTCTTTAACACAGAAGCTGACAAAAGATATACACGTCACAAACTGACGGTGGGGACAGATTTATTGAATCGGTTCTAATATCGACATAGCCACTGCCAATCAAGAATAAAGATGCATTTCATAAGAAGTCACAAAGTTGTACTATTACTGTTTAAATTTAGTCTATATAAAGTTCATCCCTTACCTTTGTTTGTTCCAATATATAATAATAGTTCAAATGTACTTTATCTCTGTGGGTGAAATCAACATCAGGTAAATTGCAATTGGCACACACCCAACTACATGTATGAATGGGCATTTGGTGACCTTTCTACCTTGAAGGCCAAACTGCTATTGAAAAAACTATTTAATTACCTGGAGAGCTACAAAAATCCTATTGAAACTGCATTCAGTAAAAGGAAAATTGCTGTAAAACCCGAGATGCTAGTTTTTTTACCCTCTTAAATAATTCCAAAGACTTACAATTTTTCTTTCAAAAATGGGGAAATTAATATAAAATATTTCGTTTTCGTCCCGATTTTGAAAATTAATCATACAGAAGACATGTTCTGTTCATAGTATTAGTTACAAGTACTTACCTTTACAAGTCTTAAATACACTTCACCTAAATTTCCTCCTTGTTGCATAGAAATAAATCGTAGATGGTCCTCTTCGTTCAACCAAACTAAAAACTTCTTGTCTGGAGTGTGAAAGATACCTCTGCCCGTTGGCCAATTCTGATATCCACCAGCATCTCTCAAACAACTATTAAAAAAATGAACATGAAAAGAAAAAATGCAGTGAAATGCAGTGTTTGCATCGCTTTTAGCGTCTTATAATTCCAATTGTTATTGCAATGTTCAGTTACAATGGTCAACGTCACGAAGAACATACCCATTGATATGCTCCGAGATAAAAAAAAAATGTGCAGTATTTGGTGGTCTGTACTCCCTAATTTGGACTTTTAGACTGGTCTCGGTATGGATATTTACTGGTTCCCCGTTCCCAGTTCTACTGAGCACTGAGGAAAACAGAAATTTTCTGATGTGAATTTCTCAAAAACTGAATTATTTCTGAGACAAGAGGAAAGCTGTCAATGTGACAGCAAACCGGGTATTCTTTTACATGGACAGTATATCTTACACATGGGTTGACCCTGAATATTTGAAATGTGCTTATAATTTTCATTAATTTTCAATGTTAAACCTTCCATCAAAGTAGCCTATTTCTGAAAGTTCAGCAACTTGGATTTTAATCAAAAACAAGAGGAAAGCTGTCAATGTGATAGCAAACCGGGTTTTCTTTTACATGGACAGTATATCATACACATGGGTTGACCTTGAATATTTGAAATGTACTTATAACTTTCATTAATTTTCAATGTTAAACCTTCCATCAAAGTAGCCTATTTCTGAAAGTTCAGCAACTTGGATTTTAATCAAAAATGAAAATAAAACTGTGCACACCTCTGATACAGGTACAAATGATCTGCATTATAAAAACTTTCTGTCTATTAAACTGTAGGAGATTTGTTTTGGACAAATGGGACACTTTGTTGGTAAATATCTGAACTTAAAATGACCAAGTTCAACCACTGGTAATTTTGGCATTATTCAACAAAAATAAATATCAAAGTACCATGTACACCTTTGTTATATGTACAACTGATCAGCAAAATGAAAACTTCCTGTCTCAAATACTGTAGGAGATTTCCTCCGGACAAAGGGGGTACCCTATTGTTAAAAATTTGACGTAAAAGGACTAAGTTCAACAACAGATATTTTTGACATAAATTATCAAAAATCAAAATAACCATGCACACCTTGATGTGCAAAATAAAAACTTCCCGTCTCAAATACTGTAGGAGATTTGCTCCGGACAAAAGGGTACCCTATTGTTCAAAATTTGACCTAAAATTGACTAAGTTCAACAACTGACACAATAGCCAGGAAATAGAACGGTAATGAATATTCATGATGAAATCATTTTGACCAATCACAGTAGCCAGGAAATAGAACATACCACCAGGCAATAGAACACCGTGAAATGGAACATTTAATTTTATTACCTTATAAAATTATTTTCCCATTATAAAAGAAATGCATTAGTTTTCGCTATTTTTTCAAAAATGCACCGATTTCTTATGGGAGGATCAATTCTTGTGAATTCCGGGCAAAAAGTCGGTGATCTATTGCCCGGGGAAATTTTACAAAAACTATTGCCCAGGGAAATTTTACAAAAACTATTACCCGCAATATTATGGATAACAAGGATAGTTTCCATGTTAATCTTTACATATTCGCTTTAAAGTTTCATTTCTTGTTAATTGGACCAAAGTTTGATTTCACCTGTTAAAAATTTATGTTTATAGATCATTAGAACTCAGAAATTTAAATGCATTTCATGAATACATATAAAGTAAAACTGACAAGTTTTGAATAAAATTTAATTTGTCATGAAAACAACTTCTCTTTGCCCAGTTTTGAATAAAAATTGATTCGTCGTGAAAACAATTTCTCTTTGCACAGTTATGATTGAAATTTGATTTGTCATGAAAACAACTTCTTTTTGCTTACATGAGATATGATTTTGCTAAAATAATTTTATAAGGTAATAAAACAGTTATATAATGCATATTTGGGCAATAGACTAGAAAATTTAGCCCTCGGTGTCAGAAACCCCCTAGTGTTCCATTGCCCTCGGCCGTTGGCCTCGGGCAATAGAACACATGGAGATTTCTGACACCTTGGGCAAAATATTCTAGTCCATTGCCCTCATATGCATTAAATAACTGTATAGTAACACTCTCCAAAATAGTTCAAAATACAAAATACTTAACTAGAGCATGTCGAAACTGGCGTTGTCGGAAGGGCCCCGCAATTTCGATCCTGAAATTCCGTGCAAAAGTAAAATTGAGGTAAGTGTGGATTCACATTCTGTTTGACACAAATGTGTTGATACAGTAATTTGCTGGATACAGTGAATTCTTGAATTTTTACCAAACCATGTCATTTTTCAGCTTCAGACTTAATATCAAATCATTCCAAGTTGATACAAGACTAAAAATCTTATGAAGATAATTTGGTTTATAGTAAAAAGTAAAAGTATTGGCAAACAGGAAGTGGTTGATCGACAAATTTGAAAAACCACTTTTGCAATACAACTCATCATTTCAAAGCTTCAAACCAAATTTCCAATCATTCCCTCCAGTAGAAGCCAAGAAATCTGTGACCGAAATTTAGTTTTTAGTAAAAATTCAAAGTCTCAGCAAACAGGAAGTGGATGTCCGACAAACTTGAACATTGTTTACACATTACAACTCATCATTTTCAAGCTTAAGACTAAATTTCAAATCATTCCCTTCAGTAGAAGCCAAGAAATCTTTGACGGAAAATTTGGTTTACAGTAAAAATTCAAAGTATCGGTAAACAGGAAGTGGATGTCCGACAAACTTGAAAATTGCTTACACAATACAACTAATCATTTCCAAGCTTTAGACTAAATTTCAAGTCATTCCCTTCAGTAGAAGCCAAGAAATCTTTGACGGAAAATTTGGTTTTTAGCAAAAATTCAAAGTATCGGCAAACAGGAAGTGGGCACCCGACAAAACTTGAAAATTGCTTACACAATACAACTCATCATTTCCAAGCTTCACACAAAATTTCAAATCGTTCCCTTCAGTAGAAGCCAAGAAATCTTTGACGGAAAACTTGGTTTATAGTAAAAATTCAAAGTATCGGTAAACAGGAAGTGGATATCCGACAAACTTGAAAATTGCTTACACAATACAACTCATCATTCCCATGCTTCACACCAAATTTCAAAGTTTATCAGTGAAATTTTTATTGAAATCGAATTAGATTTGATTTCTTAAGCCTTAAATGGTATATGCCTTAGGCCTTTGCTTGCTGTCGGCCATCTTGAAGAGATGCGGACTTTGGACATTTTAGGGGATCTATTGACAGAAAGGAAGCCACTGGTCATAAGATGATTTAAAAATTACTAGATGAAACTATTTGCCTTACAGCAAAAATATTATGCAAATCGGACCAGAAGCAAATATGTATAGAATATTACAAACAGGGGTCGCTCTAATGTGAAATTATATGCACATGGGACTTTTCTAGAGACCAATTATTTTTGGGACGTCTCTGTAGATACAGAATTCCAGAATGCACTTGTTTCTTTGATTCCTTTTGACATAAAATGACCACATCTCACTATTTCATAATGCTAAGCTTGATGCGGCCCTGTGTTTGATTATATACTGTACAAAAAAAGAAACGCATATTTTATTTCATACCCTATTTAAATAAATAAAATATTATTAAAAATGATGTAATAAAGAACGTCAACCAAAAATTTATTCCCCCAAAACATCATCCTTTTCATCAAACGTAACGTCACTTTGTCTCGACTTTACGCAGTGCTGCGGGAATTGATACAGTGTATGACCGCCGTAGCCGTCAAATGAAGATGACCAGAATGGATCATTGACTTTGTAAGAAAACCCCTTCTGCATTGAATTATTCTCGATTATTGTTGCAATTTCCTGTTGTCCTGTTGCGTTAAAAACGACGGTTTATTTGTGCTCATTATCAGTGAGCTGTGGCATATTATTGGAAATTGATTTTAAGAAATTATGAACTGGGTTTGTGAACTGTTTTAGTAGGCAACGTGTATCCAACATTTTTTTTTTCATTTTTGTCACGTGGTTTAGGCAAGAGCATGCAAAAACTGTTTTTTGCCTAGATGGTTAACAGAGCGTTTCATGTTAGCGAAAATTGTTCAAATGCCATGTAAATCATTCCCCTTAATGCCCTGTACGTTACCACTCAAGAATTAAACGATTGCATAAAATTTACATAAATATTACAATCTAAAAATTGTGCGTTTCTTTTTTCTTCAGTATATGTTGTAATTGACCACTAGCTTAAGACACTAGTGTTTTTGTCGGGCAACGGATGCCGGTGATTGTAAGAGCACTTTGCCAGTTTAATGTTTGTTGACAATTCCGCATCCATGATCAGAAAAGACATGGATGTAGCGTTGTTCGAAATGAGAAAAGAATTCCGCTCAAACCGGTGCTAGGGGCCGTCTGGAACTATCTATGAGATATGAGCACAGTTCATTATTTAAGGCCTCATTGTGACTTCAAGATGAAGAAAAACAATAAAAGCGTTGTTCATTTGCTTTTTTTAACCATGTATTTGTAGAGACTTTGTCTCATATGCATTTACTCCATATCCTTTCATTCACTAATTTAATATCAAATTTCTTATCGAAACACTCTATCAGCAGCTGATGAACTAACCCATGGTGTTAATTAGAGAATCAACCCAATGCGATTTAATATTGTCTACGACTATAACTGGATAGGAAGCATAAAAGATCTTCGTGGTATTCACATGCGTCGTTATTTAATGATTTTTCGTATCTGAGATTTATGTGCTTACAACAAACGACAAGTTCAAAATAGCTGCTAGTACAGGCCTTTTCATAAATCATTTGGTCTGCCTTTCGGTTTCGGCATTTAAATACAAATAAATAGTTCCGGTTATCAACCCAACACGGCAAGTCTTGTTAATTCTGAAAACAGTTCATAAAACTGTTCATATTTAGATTATCATGTCATTGTTTACTGTGACAATGCGCTAATTTTGTTAGAATTAAAAAATATTTCGGGTTTGAGTTGAGTATTGTTAGCCAACCATACGAGTGATAACCGGAGGCGAAGAGTGTTTGTACCACCATTTGATGGGAAAGTTCAAATCCAGGAAAAGATAACACTTTTTGAAAAGAGCTATATCTGGCAGTGTCAAGTTCTTGAATTGATAATAGTGTATATGTACTAAAGCGTCATTTATATGTATAGTCATGTTTTTGTCCAACCAATTTCATTGCTATTTCCTATCTTCTTTCAAGTGAAAGGCCCTAAAACATTCCATGCCCTTTTTTGCTATATAGTTCTCCCCAAAAGAAACATCATTATATAACCGAACGACACTGTATATATATAGATCTGTCTTGATCTTTTGAAATCTGAGGACTTAAGGCCTATTTGGTTTCGTTTGTGTATATATCTGTCTACACTGTAACAATCGTTGACATTATACAATAATATGAATTAAAACACTGTATTCAACATACCTATCATCATCTTTAAAGAGAAAGTGATCTTCCACCAGCTGTTTTCTTACATCTTCTTTCATTCCGGTCAAAGGATAGTATGTACCTTTCAACCCTTCAGGTAATTTTTCAAATGCTGCCTTTGTATTTTTTTCCATTTCTAGTTGTTTCTATATGAAAAATTTTAGAAAAAAAAAATAATGTTCATTTAGTAACTTTAGAACCGATTCAATAAATCTGTCCCCACCATGAGGGTGGGAATGGGGGTATACTAATGACGGTTAACGGTAAAAAATTAGGCTAAATGACGTTAACGGTAATATTTATGGTTTCACGATAAATTTGCTAGATATTTCTACAAAAAATTGTTTTGACGAATAACGATATGTTTTATTTCCAAATAACGATAACGGTACAAAATTCAAGTAATTTCAAGAATCACGCTAATATTTTATTGACTTGTTACTTGTCTTGCAATTTCCTCCAGATCTGGAGCACTGCCAATGGCATCATTCCTTAACTATTTACATTAAGCACCCGCACCCCATAAGATATATCATCATAAAAAGGAGGTGCATCGTCCCACAACATATATACAGTGTATATAAAAAGCATGCAGTGCTTAAAATCTAAAACGCCTTACAGGAGGGCATATTCACAAACATCTATACCGACATGCTTATACGCTTAGGCTAAGAGATAAAAGTAGTTGGACGTACTATTTGAAATCTGCCATGCATAAAAGTATCATAACAGGGAGCCACTAGAATAGGTGTAAAATTAACTAATAAGGTTAAAATGTAAAATAGATAATTAAGGGGTTGTACACATAGCTGATGATAGATAAAAGATAGGATAAAAATAACCTAATAGGTCCAATATATAAAAGCCTATGGAGAGTCTAGCGCCCGTCAGCAGATTCAAATGCTAAATTATTATTAAGAATTAAAAGCACAAAGCTCTAAACAGTAAGAAGCGGGTTATATATACAAGATTACAAGCTGTATAAAATCAGTTACAACTCACGGGAGTGCTCAAAGTTAGAATATAGAATGAATAAATATAAAATATGTAGGCCTTGGAAATGTCAGTTTCCTATAGTTCTCCTTATTATATATGTATAGAATTTTCATTGATCTTACTAATCAGTCCTATTTGTCTCCTTCTATTTGAATCTACAGTTCATTATATACTAGTTTTCTACCATACATTTTGTTCTGAGTATGTGCATCTCATAACACATATTTCGTGATATTCTCTCTATTTCCTGTGTATCATGCTTGCTACATCTGATTTCCTTGCTAGTGCAGTCCATAATTAATTGGAGTAATTTTCCCTCAATTTTGATTTGATGATAAACTAGACTGCCTAATATTTTCTCAATTTTTTCCAGATGTTTGGAGCGGACGCTGTCGTATGCAGTACGATATAAGATGAAATGTTCTAGGTCTTCAATACCATTGCAGCATGATTGACATTTAGAGTCTTTTTTCTCACTGTACTTTGCTCGCTTCGCTTGCAGCATATACGTTTGCGTGAGAAGTCTTACTTTCACTTCTCCTGCTCTTACGTCATAGGTATTGTTTTTGACACTACTCCAGACATTATGCACTTGGTTAAGTGGCTTATCTTGTATCTCTATATACTTCAGTGTTGTTTTTTTTTCCATTTTCTCCATCTGGCATTGTTCTTTCCAAAATTTATTTGTTGCGTGATGGAGTTGTGTTTTCCATTTCTGTTTTGTGATCGGGTTACTGATATAAGCCCCACCTTTTTTCAGCCCATATTTTCTTAGAGTTTTTTCTACCCTGTTTATAAATCCATTATCTCCCTGATCAGAGATGGCTAACTGCCCTCTCAAAATATCATGTTCAATAGAGGCTACATTTCTAGCTATACTCATGAAGTAGGTAAGGATGTTTTTATCTATGGTTATCTGGATTGGTTCGCCCCCTATCAATGTATATACTGCTACATTCGACGTACTAGTAGGGAGTCCTTGAAGCTGTCTAAGTACCTTTCTCTGTGCTATTTCCAGCTGGTCAACATCTTTTGCTGTCAGATTTTGGATCTCGAGTCCGTAGATACTTCTAGGTATTGCAAATATTCTCCATAGCTTGTGTGCAATCATTGGCGAGAACCCTTTCCTTACATGTAGGCCAGCTCCTAGAATACTGTAGATCGTTGCTCTCCCCATTCGTATTCTCTCTACAATATCTACTTTATTTTGTTGGTTTCTTTTTATCCCTAGATGCTTTGTCTCGTATGTACTGTTGATAGGGTCGTCTCCAAGACTTTCATTCATAGCATCGTTTTCTTTGTGATTGTATACTATCATGTCAGATTTTGCTGGGTTTATTTTAACAAGATCTCTCTTAGTGTGATAATTTACTATGTCTAATAGGCATTGTGCCTGATTGGCGTTATTAGTAAGTAGTGCTATGTCGTCTGCACATGTAGGTGCTGCTATATGTATATTTCCTATATTTGTCCCCAGTTCACTCTTAGCTATGCCATCAAGGATAACATTGTTGTAACATTTGTAGAGTGAGGTCGAGAGTTTGGCACCTTGTTGTATTCCTTGCTTGACATCGATATTATTTGTAACTTGTCCTTCCCCATTTAACCCTGATGCTCATCCCTCTGTACAGATTGCGCAGCATGATCCATAGTTTCCCTGTAATTCCATAAACATATAGTTTATTAAATAAGATTTCGTGATTTAGCTTATCAAATGCCTTTTCTGCATCTAAGGTTATAAGGATTTGTGGTGTTTTTAACTTTTTACTCGCTGCAAATGCTTCTGATGTAATAAAGGCTGCACTTAGTGACGACACTCCTTCTGTAAACCCCCTTTGTAGCCTGTTTTGTATATTATTTACATATATATCGATTCTGTCCTTGAAGATACTTTGCAGGATCTTTGAGAATATTTTGGTGACTGTTATTCCCCTATAATTCGCAGGGTTTGTTTTGTCCTTATCTTTCTTCAATACTGGTGTAAGTATTCCTGATTTGAGAAATTGAGGAACGTCCAGCTGGGTGACAATAATGTTAAGGATGTGTACCACAAATGGAGTTAGAGTTTCCATACCATATTTGTAGTGTTCTACTGTAATCCCATCCTCATCAGGTGATTTCCCTGTTTTTAACCTGCAAATAGCTTTCTTAACTTCTTGTGAAGATACCAGATCTATATCGTGGCTATTTTTCATTTCATGTTTTTCTATTATACTATTTTGCAATTCCGATAATTCTAATTTTTCCATATCAAAGTGCTGATTTTCAAGAATAGGTATTGATAGTTGTTGAAAGTGTTCATGCCACATGCTAAGTATACTTTTCTCATCTTCAGCTGTATTACCATTCATGCTTAAGCTTTTTGTACTAGAGATAGACGTTCTTCGTTGCTCGTTTATTAATTTATAGAAAAGTTTCGTATCTGAGGAGCTTGCTCTCATAATATTGTCTGCTAGCTTATCCCTTTTTGCTGCGTACGCCTGCCTTTGTGCCTTTCTTAGGATTCTTTTTGCTAAAATCATTTGGCTTTTGAGTTGATTATTACGATCTTGAGGTGAGCCACCTAATTTCCAAAGTCTATGTGCATTTTTTGAATTTTTCGAGGCAGTTCCTATATGCTCGTTCCAGATAGATTTTCCCTTTGGTTTGACTCGAACTTTCCGTCTATATTTCGGTATTGATTTTTCCCCTGCTTTATGCAGCAATTTCTCTAGAGCCTTCACATCCTTTTCAACATTTCCATCCGAGTTTTTCATTATACCTGGCAGTTCAGCTTGTAGTCCTGAGCTCTTTATATAGATCTTGATTGCAGTCATTCCATTTTGGCTTTACTATGATTTCAGCTACTTTGCTTTTCAGGACTTGTAGATCGCATGATATGCGTAGTATAACAGGGACATGGTCTGATGTATTTTGGTGATCCATATCACATATTTCAATTTTTTGTAATGCTTTTTTGAGTTCTGATGTTTCATGGAATAAAAAATAGTCTATCTGGCTTTCAGATTTCCCATTTTGGCCATAAAATGTGGACTTTTTGGGGCATTTCCTGCTTGTTTCTAGCTTCAAGTTTGTATAACCCGGCAATATTTGGACATTTGGACTTTAAATCAAATAACTCGTTTTTCATTTAATATTCTCTCTGGACATCTCATACAATAAGTTTTAGACATTTAATTTACATAATCTTAGTGTTAATGTGACAAGTGAGTTAATCTATTTATTCTTTCCTTTTATTAATCGCTCAATTATTCCTATTGTTCAAAATATGTTTGTCGCGCTGGAGGCCGGGTAGAGCTGTTTAATATTTTTGGACACTAATCTGTTTGCATAACAATTGTTTTTATTTATTATATATTACTGTTATTTTATATTGTTATTCAGTTTCGATCTTGGGTCTGGAAGTGTCCAGACACCGCAAAATAAAAGTATATAATTTGGAGAACCGTATTATTTCATATAGCCGGAATTTACCAGGTTATATTTGTACAAAATGTTTGTAAAATTTTGTCATGAACTGTAGTCAGACGGTGTAGAGACCCATTCTTATCTCCACAGAGTAAGATTTGATGAGATATTCTGTATTTTTCTATAATCTCCGTTATTTCCGCTATAGTATCTTTATATTCAATATCTGCATTTTTATTATCTGCAGGCATATATATGTTGACTAGGCATATCGGATTAGCAGCTTGTTCGATATGGATAGCTCCCTTCGTTCACGGTATCTTGACTTTATCGTCTATGGATTTATTCAATATGATTGCAATTCCACCATAGCCCCTTTTCATTGATATATTGAAATCTGGGTCATCGTCATCATCTACACTCTTTGCAGTATACCCAATATCGTTGATTAGTTCACTTAGGCATTTTTTCTCTGCACCATATAGCCAATGTTCTTGTATTCATAGTATGTCGACTCTTTGCAATATTTTATTAACATATATTGCATTAGATTTTATATTCTGGACATTTAGTGTAGCTATAGAGATTTCCTACCTTTTATTCTGTTTGCGCGGCAGCTGTCTAAAAAATGGTTCAGTTTCTTGTTACACCTATTATCCTCAATTTGTACATGACAGTCTGACCCACCACCAGGGGGATGATTATCAACTTCTGCCCTCCTTTGAGGGGATGACTTCAGTCGGCAATCTGCAACTGGCGAGGCGTCCCCACCAGTGCTTACCGGTGGTGGCCCAGAGGCGCCAGTACAGTGCGATGTTATATGTGTTGCGTGTATTACCAGCGGAACATCCCCACCAGTAACATCCCTTTGAGAGGGTGGTAATTGGTTCACCTCCGTCCCTGGCGGGGCGTCCCCACCAGTACCGTTCCATTTAGACTGTATTACATCATTGCTTGCTCTAAGCGGTGCGTCACCACTGGAGCTGTGTTTGAGGGATAAAGGTGCTTGCTGATTATCAAGTCCTTCCAGCGGTGCTTGCTGATTATCAAGTCCTGTCCAGCGTGATAGCACTGATGGACAGAAACACAATGAGTTCAACAAAGAAGGGGTGTGCAAGTTGTATTACTTCTTGATAATGTCTGATCTGTGGTGGGATCCTTTGGGTAACTTCTGTGTTTGTGTCCAAACAAAATCATCACTTTTCATGATTTAATTTTTCAATTGATGCAAGAATACATACATGTATTTATTTCTTGATTTTCATTTTTAAGGTGGTTGGCCACCTTATTGCGAAGATCGGGTTCCAAAGAATGTTCGGCACTACAGCTAATGCTTATTATATGATATACCTCAAACTGCTATAATCTATGGCTATGTAAGCGATCAAACATCAAAATACCCACTAATAACGTAGTTTTTTGGTGAAACAATTTCATAGATCTCGTTTATTGCCATAAAATAACAAGGACTCTGTTGCAGCGTAATGAACATACGGTCTTCACTAATTTGTGTTAATCGGCTGTGTGTATTAATTTCTATTGCAGCCGAATCATGTTGATATTATCAGTTCCTTAAAAACAATCAACTAGGCGACAGTTGCTTTATGTAATGAATGATATTTTAATGTATATCTATTTTCGATATCGCTGTATAAGTATATTTATCAGTGGCGGATTTAGGGGGGGGGCCCGGGTGGGCCCGGGCCCCCCCTTAGGTCGGAAAATATTTAAAATTCCTAGGGGTTTTTAAAAAAATTGGGTTCCGGGCCCCCCCTTTTGAAAAATATATTGGTCGGGCCCCCCCTTAGCAGAAAGTCTGGATCCGCCACTGTTTATTGTCTTTCCATGCGATGAACACGCTGTTTTGTTTACAAATGTACACGCATGCGCATAGTTTGGTTTTTATTGTTACTTGTCTTGCAAGTTCCTCCAACGTTGGAGCACTGCACATGGCATATGAAAAATATCTTATACACACGCGATTTCTCATTAAAAAATTAAAACACACTAAAAATAGCATCAGCACCCCCTAAAAGCGAACAATGGCTATATTTACATAAAGCATAATATATTCGGAACTTTTCTTTAAAGGGCGGGAAAATTTGAACTTTAAGTAGTCATGTAGGATAAATGCCGATGAGTTCCCAAAGTTCTAATATGGAGGTTTACTTTTACTTTCCCGATCATTCAAGGAAAATGTAGCGTAACTAAAAACGCTGCCGTTATGAGTTGAATGGTGGTTATTTATAAGAAGAATATCGTAGACTGTACATGTATATCAGACAGTGACTGGAGTTTTGGATATATTTTGAAGCGGTTGGTGAAACCGCTCAGTGGCGCTGATGCCAACCGATGCTTTAATTTTGTAGGCATCCTTCTTTCTACTAGTTAGCGCTTTCATCATGGTTACTTAGAATTCTGTTTCTGGGAGAATAAAGAAATACAATTGTGCATAGTAACTGCAATTCCTCGACCAAAGGAGTTTGGACGGAGATAAAATACCGTGCTGTTTGTCACACTAAGGTGACGACCATTTGATTTTCAGGGAGCAGGGGCTTGAGTGATTTTGTAAATAAATAATTTAATCTTTGTGCCAGTGAAAATAAAAATTTTTATCCTTCTTGTAATCAAAATAATTCAATTTTGAAGAATAAATTTGTGTTGCAATGGCAAATAAATGATTGGTTTAGTGAAAATATATATTAACGTTTGTTTTAGATTTTCATGAAAATAAACATTTTTTTCTAGGCAATTCGCCCAGACCCCCTGAAAATCAATTGTTTACCCCCCTCAATCAAATTTGAGATTATCAGCACTAAACTTCGGACAGTTAATCCGTAAATTCCACAATGTGATTCTCACTTATTTTTTACATCAAATATTACTTGAGCTGTAAAAAAGTTTTCCTTTCCAATTGTTCCCAAGTATTGATACTTTAAGTTTTGCCCTGAATTTGAGATCACAATCTCCATGATCGAGGTCAGCTACACATGGTATATTCATTGCTGACAAAACCAACCACCTTTCAGTGCAGACTGCACTTTGATTTCTTCTTGACTGCTACACGTGGGTATAAGTGTAAGCACATCTAGTATATAAAAACTAACAGATGTCAAATTTTAATTACAAAAATGTTCAGCATATCAGGATCTACGTGCCTGGAAATTTTGAAGAAAATCTGAATACCTATATAGGAGTAATTTCTCAAATTTTGCTTAATTTTAAACATTTTTCAGTAAATTTCAAACGATTTGAGATAAATGTTAAGTTTTAGAAGCGAAATGTGCAGCATATAGAGGACTATATTTTATCTTCATTATGGAAGTTGTATGACATACCTGCACCTCGTTCAAAACGACTGCCAGCGTGGAATTCAGTTTAACATTAAACCCAATCATGGGAAAACGCATTCAAAGATCTTTTCATATGAAAGTACCTGGCCATTTGGAACCCTACTTGGTCACAACTGTCCTTGTTGGTCCCCTTTAAAACTGGTGTCCGGCAAGACCGCATCAAATCCAAGATGGCCGCCAGCGGGAAGCATGTGTGTAGTCCATTGCTGTCGTTACTAAAAATAGCACATAGGGGTAAATTGCCGTTTTTGCCTAATAACTCAGAAACAGTGACAGATATCAAATAATTTGACATGGACTAAAAGTGATCAGCATGACAAGATCTACTTAATGTGCTATTTTGAAAAAAATCTGATTACCCATTTTGGATTTATTGTCCCTTTTCCATAAAATTTTCAAAATATGAACTTTAATTTTTTTAACTATAGAAGATAGAGGTGAACTTTAAACTACAAAATTCGTGAGCATATCAAGACCCACTTGGAAATTTTGAAGAACATCTTAATACCCATATAGGAGTTAGTTCCCTTTGTTGGTCAAATTTTCGTGCTTTTTACATTATGCCTTCAAAAACGATTTGAGAAAGAGGCAAAAATATTCAGCATGTCAAGGACTACATTTATCCTCATGATAGTAATTGTTTGACGTGCCCGCATCTCATCCAAAGTGGCCGCAAGCGGGGAACTTTTTTAACATTTGACCCTATGGAAAAACACATTCAACATGTTCAAAGATCTTCTCCTCTGAAACTCAAAGCCGATTGCAATAAAACTTGGCCACAAATGTTCTTAGTTGGCTTTCTTTAAAAGTTTATCTAGCAATCCGCGTCATATACAAGATGGCCACCAGCAGGGAACATAGTTTAACATTGGTCTCAATATAAAAGCATTCAAAGATTTTTTTTCTTTCAGCCATATTGCCAACTAGAACAAAACTTGGTCACAACAGATCCCTTTTATAAAATGTGTTTGGGATGTCTGTGCCTTATCCAAGATGGCCACTAGTGTGGAATAAAGTTAACACTGGACTCAAAGAGAAATGTATCAAAGATCTTCTCCTCTGAAACAGCTGGAATATTTTAAACCAAATTTTGCCACAATAGTCCTTGGGCGGTCCACTTCAGAGTGGATTTTTATGTTAAATGGCTCCCGGCATTGAACATACAATGAACTGCTAACAAGCTTAGCGTTGGGATGCTCCTTGAGAAGGTTTCAACAAATTGTTTTGAAGCGAAACTGTAACGTTTACTTTCATTGGCTTGTTGGTAACAATGAGGCGGGGCTTGCACTGAAGTGAGAAACTATAATTACGAACGTGTAAATGATTTTATTTGTATCTTGACTGATTAAGATAGTATAGAATCCACTAGAAAAAAACTTTTTAATTGTCCATTTTTTTTTTTGCATTTGATACTAGATTTTATTCTAACGAAGTTTTAAAACATTTGACTGACAATGTATATTATGGTGAAAATAAAAGATGTAAGTATTTGTAAAGGTAACGGGCTTAAAACTGGAGTATCCTTAACTGTGTAAAGCTTGTAGACGAAAAACGTGTCTGTTACATACACAAATTTTTCATATTTTAAAATATTCTGGTAGAAAACGAGAAAATTGACAGATATCAGTTACATAGGCAAATTTTTTATATCTTAAAATATTCTTCTAGAATACGATAATATCGAAACCGACTTATTAGTATAAATTTAATTTACACAACATCGACCGATATCATTCGATGTTCATTTTTAAAGAATTTGAATTTGTTGGGTCGTGGCGGAAATTTTGGATATCAACAGTTCATATTTTTAGGTTGAAAAGCTGTTAAAAGAGATTTGTGGTTTGTTAACCGAGTTTTTTTTTGTTTTTGTTATTTTTTTGTTTTTTTTTTTTAGTTGTCTTTGTTTGTTTGTTTTATGTTGTTTTTTTTTTTGTTTGGATGGGAGTGTGGTGGATGGACCTGCTTAAAGTTGAAAGATTTGTTCTTTAAAAAGGGTATCAACTCCTTTGATTATCTCTGCTAGTGTCAATTTTCGATACTTGTGTTGTTTTGTATCATTTCCTTTGTTGCACTACTATACATGCAATTGTTGAATCTGCAAGTGCATTTCTTTGTATTCCCGTCAGACAATGTTAAAATGATTTCAAAACCAATCTCTGTCGTATTATTCAAACGCGGACCCTGTTAAAAAGATCCACGAATTTTCATCACAATTTATTCTGTAATAGGCGGAACTAACTTCCCTCCGCATTTTTCAATCGAAATGCGTAGTGGAATATGTCTTTGTAACAAAACTGAACCTGGGTTGCCCCAACCCAACCGTCACACCATTTCGCTACGCTCACGGTGCTCTACGTTCTTGACGCTTGGAAGTAGGGTTATAAGGAAAATGAGTGTGGTTAATAAGCTCATTTGCATAATCTGGGATATTTAAGAGATTTTAACATTAGCTCTATGGAATGAAAAATGCCCTAGGGTGACCCGATTCACTACTAACGACTCCCCAAATGTTTGCCAAAGTAGCGCATTTCCGGAATGTCTGATACGTATAAGATTTTGACATTTTTGTATCGTAATTAATATCGTCCCGTGAGCCAGAATATGAAGCACTGCCAATTGGGCGAGTGAGCGCAGCGAAATCATGTCGATCAGCACAGTGGATAAAAATCGTTGCGGAACCAAATTTCGCAACTCGTTTAATCCTTCTGTACTGTTTGGAACTCATGACATTTTAATTGATATTCAAGACGGTCAATTAGTTATACATGTACTATAATTATTTTCATGAGAAGTAGGATTAGAATATTTATTTTCACTGTCACGAAGATTAAATTCTTTACTTACAAAATCGCCCAAGCCACAATGGTTGTCCCGTTACTTCTTCAATAGAGGCTTATGTTTGTCGTGCACTTTCTGCCTGTTTTCCATTTTCTTCCACAATTTTACCTTTTGGGTAAATTGAGTTGTCGTTAACGTCGCATAAAAATGATTAAATGCCTTTTATTTAGTGGAGGGTGCACATTATAAGTTATCATGCATTGAACCAACTAATATGATTATTTAGATAGTGTCGAAAATCGTTGAATGGCAAGCGGACGTCAGGCCGCGTCGTTCAACCATTTTCGACACTATCTAAATAATCATGTTAGTTGGTTCAATGCATGATAACATTTTTGTGTGGTTATGCAAAGCTTAGTTTGTGTTTAACTAAGAAAACGATAATTACAAAATGACCTACATTTAACTACACCATTATACACATAAACGCTATGTCGACTGACCGCGTAACCTGGACAATATACAGCCGAATGATGTATTGATTTTTCATGTTGAAGTTTAAATGGCGTTTTCGTAATACATGGAGCGAAAGCTTTGAAAATGAATGCAAATAAAATATTTCATATAATTTACATGTTGTTCCAAGGATAGATGTATTTCACATTTTAATTTTTTAATGTAAATATCAGGCTGAAATTAGTTTTACATTACCTGGAAGTAAACTATGTTTAATTTCGATATATTTATTTGTATTCATGCTTACTGCATGTTTGTGAATTTTGTCCTTATCTTATATGTACGCTTTTGAATGACTTTGGTGTAGGTCATGATTATTGATTGTCTTGTTGTGTAGGGCGGACGTGGTTATTTAGCAGGTGGTTAATCAGCCAATAGAATCCAAGTTTACATCCGCATAACCGCACAATCTGAATTTATTAGAAATAAATTTGTGTTTTTTGCACAAAGCATATCAAAATGAAAACCTCGGTGTGCGTAGTCATAACTTGATAAGATGTAAAAGTTTGTTTCATTGTGTAAAATAACTAATATTAAAATATTTGGAAGATTTATTTTCACTTTTATTATCGATAACAGGAGAAACGTGACGATAACGGACAAATACATTCTCGCCAAAAATAATGGGATGGAAAGACGGTAGAGACATTTCCTTGACCCGTAATTGTTTTCAAGTTTGTAACTGCATGAAAAAAGGGGGGTAAAAGGAAGCATCTACAATGGTCGAAAAGTAAGACGAAAGACACACGTAAACAACGATAGGGACTCGGGACAGTCGAACCTGGTACCAGCACTAGCAGAAGCCAGTGGTAGGGTTAAACTGGTTTATGGGTGTCCAACTGAACATCCCCTCTATTTGTCCCGCTCTCATATAACACAATAAAGGGCTACGCCGAGCGCAGCATGATACGACCGCAGCATGTCGACCACTGAAATTTAGTGTAATTGAAAGTGAGTGTGGACATACTAAAGAGCTTGACACAATAATTACATGGACACAATAAGGGGCTTGACCCAGTAATTAGCTGGACACAAACTAGGGAAAATGAAAATTAGCCCTTATGACTCCTTATGGTTCCTCTTTGACCCCTTGTAGCTCGAAAACGGTAAGAGCTACACCAAATCCATTGACATGCTACTGAAAACGTATATCAAGTGGAATCCTAAGAAAAAAAATCCCATCGAAATCTGCAAGAAAAATAAAAATTTCACATAATCTGCAAGTTTGCAGTTTTGTCCCCTTCGACCCCTTATAGCCCGAAAACGGTAAGAGCTACGACAAATCCGTTGACATAAAACTGAAAGCTTCTAAAGAAAAAATCCCATCAAAATCCGATGAAAAATAAAAATGTTAGGTAATCTGCAAATTAGCAATTTGGCCCGTTTGGTCCCTCATAGCTAGGTAAGCAAACAAGTTACCAAAAACCTAATAGCAGAGTGCTGTGTTAATTTTTCATAAGCAATCCATTGAAAAAAAATGCATCAAATTCGGACAAAAAAAAAAAAAATTGGATTCGCCCCTTTTGGGTCCCATTTATCTCGGGAACGGTACATGCTACGTGAAATCCGTTGGCATTGTACTGATTGGAAATTTCCTCAGGAGCACATTGAAAGAAACCCCATCAAAATCCGATTAATAATAAAGATTCTACAGACAAATGTGTGAAAACACCCAATTTAACCCTTTTTGGCCCCCTTTTTAAAAACGGGTAGGGTCGCAATGACCAAAACTACTGCAAGCCTTCCTTTTGTACCAAAGAACATTATGTTAAAATTTCATAAGGATTGATCTACTGGAACAAAAGTTATTGTGAAAAAAAACAAAAGTGTCTACAGACGACAACGACGACGATGACAGCACCATACCAATATACGACCGCGAAAATTTTTGCGGTCGTATAATAAACACACGAATAATACCCTATAAAGACAGACCACAAAATTCATGAACACAATCTCGAAAAGAGTGAAAAAGTCAATACGATTTTGAAAGATGCCGGTTCAAGGGGTGCTCGCCTCTAAGTCGGCTAGCTATATAAAGGAGCCTAGTCTGCTGGTAGAACGCTTCCCGGTCAGGAAATGACCATTCTGCCTCAAGACCATTTTCCATGCAGAAATCCTGCATAAGACCTCAAATTTGGGGCCCGGGATGCAAATGGGTCTGAGTGAGTCGGGAATGCTGAAAAGTGCTGGTAGGTAAGGTATCTGGGCAACCAAACAAAATAGATTACAGAGCTGTCAAGAGTGTTTGGGTTCCAAGAGTGAGACAAATGATGTAATTGGGAAAATCCACAAGATTTGTTTTTTTCAGAACGCAAAGTGGTGTATTCTGAGAGCATTTCAAATGGTCGGAGCAAGGAATTTGAAACCAAATTTTCCATTAAAAAGGGAAATAGTTGTTTTACTTCAGGTCTTTATTAGAAAATGAACCAGTAGTATGAAAGAATGTACAGAACTACCTCTTATTTCTTGTTGTTTTATTATGAAAAAGCTATTTTTCGATTTAAAATATATTTTTCTCCAAAATTTCAAAAGCGTGACATAGAAAGGGGTGAGCGTGAGAGCGTGATTTGGTATTGGAAAGCGTGACTCTCACGCCGTAAGCGTGAGACTTGACACGTCTGAGATTAAAAAAATTGGAAACCAAATAATTGATGGATTTCTCAAAAGCAAGTCCGATTGCTAGGTCCCGGGCGGGAAGAAAACAACAAGGAGGTGAGAAAGTGGGCACAGGCTCAAAGGGAGTTCAGACGCGAGCCGATTCTGAGGTGGCACGACCTGCCTTGGGAAATAATATTCCAAGTGGTGGTTGTCAAGAAGACGAAAAGTCAGTATGGGGTAGGTATGATTCTGACGCTGGAGAGGAAAGGGGTAGAGACCAAGGTCTGGGCGTGCAGCAGGATGATCCGGGAGATGGAGCGAATACCGCGAAAAAAGTGGCACCTGCTCAAGATCGATAACTATGGGGTGAAAAAGTCAAAGAAGAGTGGACATGACTACTTCGACTTTGAATTGGTGATTTGAGGGGGCGTGGGAGAATCCTTTTTGATGGGGAATCCCATCGGAAAAGATATTTGGGTTTGGAATCAGGTGCGAGGGCCTTGGGAATGATTGGCTAGATCACTGAAAGGGGCAATATCCGGTAAAAACATGATAAACATTGGGTGAATCCGCATTTCACATTCTTTTATAGTTAAGTTTTTTTTTCAACATCCGCTCTTGACCGGAACATACAGAATTTTTAGTTTAAAATGAACTGCATATAAAAATTAAAACGGCCAACGGCCGACCATTTTTCAATGTTGTAATTCGCGTAAATCTGGGCCGATTGAAACTGTTGAAGTAGATCTTGTCATATTTTTTGCCAAAATTATGGTTTCCATTGTCTTCATCGTGAAAACTTGACTAATTGGACACTTTTCAAAACATTTACCGTCAGTATTTTTCAAGTTGAGCGAGAATGAGACCCACGAAGCAGATGAGACATATTGAAGCAAAATATAAGAAAGTCAAATCTATGTATCACATGTACTTGATAAATTTTGAAAGAGGTTCTTGGGGACTCACATTAGTTCCATGTACTCCAGTTTTTATGAGATAATACTTAAGCGCACTACAAGCTATGGCTGAACCTGAAAATGTCAGGAATGTCATAATTAAAAGAAGCTATGTCCTTCCGGGAATGAATGGATCTTGAAAACGACGTATTCTCTGCTCGATGTTATAATTAAACCTAAACTGTACTGTATCTTGCTGTAACTCAATGATATTTTCCCATGTCGGCTGTCCTGTGCAGACGATATCGTTTTGTTGTCAACAAACCAATATGAACTACAACACCAGTATGGGGACCAGATAGACATTGCTATATTGGATTTCTCTAAAGCTTTCGACACCGTTCCACACAATAAGTTATTCCACAAACTCAAACAGTATGGAATACAGGGAAACTTACATAAATGGTTAACAAACTTTTTGACCCAAAGATCCATGAGAACAATAGTAGAAGGAGAACAATCAGCAGAAACATCAGTTGACTCGGGAGTACCGCAAGGAACTGTTCTGGGACCAATTTTATTCCTTTGTCACATCAATGACACCTCCCAGACAGTGTAAGATCATCAGTACGACTATTTGCGGATGATTGCCTGCTCTATAGAACAACCAAAACTGAGCAAGACCACCACATACTACAAACAGACTTGAAACTGTTTGAAATGGGGCATGGGTTTTAATGCCAAAAAGTGCTACATACTCTCCATCAAGAACAAATCAACCCACTTCTACAGTCTTAACAACCACATACCCTAAGAAGTAAAGGACAATCCATATATAGGACTCCAAATTTCAAACGACCTTAAACGGAGCATTCACATTAACAACATCAGCAAAGCCAATGCTACTCTAGGCTTTCTAAGAAGAAATTTTAAAAATGTACCAGAATCGTGCAGGAAGACAGCGTACATATCCCTGGTGAGATCAACAATGGAATACGGCGCAACCGTTGAATCTGGAACCCGTACCTAAAAGGGGATATTGACAAGCTAGAAAGAATACTAAACAGGGGCATACGTTTCATAAAACGAGACTACAGGAGCAGAGAAGTAGGATCAATCACCAAAATGCGGAAACAACTAGAACTAGACAGACTGGAAGACACAGCCTCCGCCTGATCCTGCTGTGCAATGTGGTTGAGGGGTTGGTACCGGCACTGTCACCTTCAAGTACCACAGAAAAGGCCAAACCTAAACGCCAGATAAAACCAAAGATATTCAAAGACCACGTAACATCAAACTTGATAGAAAGGCACTGCATAACCAACACAAAGGGACTGAAAATACCAGACTACAACACAACACAGTACCAACATTCATTCTTTGTGGAGACCATCATCCATTGGAACCAACTACCAAACAACGTCGTGTGTGCTGATTCTGTAGAGGCTTTCAAGACCGCCCTACAGAACAAAAGACAGTAACACCTGCTCTCTCACACCGTGTATAAAAGCCATAATTGGATTCTACACGTATAAGCATCAGAATCAGAATCAGAATATGTAAATTGACACTGTCCCGGGCCACAAGTGTAAATACTTATGCAACAGTTGTTAGGTGAAATTTAACTTAAACTGAAAAATCTGCAATTTTATATTGACTGATATGGAAAGAGTATTGGTAAATAAACAAATTAATTCAGATAAAAATATTGATAGGTTATGGACCTCCTTTTCAAGATGTTTCACATTTAAAACACGGCGGGAAAAGGCTCTCTCAGACTTTTACGTTATGGTGTAATGGGCAAAAATATAACATAGGAATAATGGATAAAACCCGAGAAATCCAAATAACTTCAAAGCAAAAGGAAACTGATTTAAATTTGGGTTAATTTTTTTTAACATTATTTTATTTGTAAATTATATAACATGAACAAATATAACAATACAAAATAAACAGGATTCGGAAACAAGTGTCATTCTTATATAAATCCGTCTCCTGTTTAGCATACCTTTACGCTTATACAAAGTGTCATCAGAATACTAAATATTTCAAGAAAACAAATTATTTTGACTATATAATTCACATTTTATATGAATAAGATTTAGAACTGTATTTTCACACACTGGAACGCAAATCATTATAAGTCCGCAATTCGAAAGATTGTCAGATAGCAAAACGTTTGGTTCTTGTACTAAAATTTGATACACATCTAAATATTTCTTTGTTATCTTCGTCACTAACCAAATTATTTCCAAACAATAAGCATTGCAAGTCTATATTGTTTAATGTGCCGATTGTTTCACGTCTAATAACATTGTAATTTGGACAAATAAAGAGATAATGAAAAGTAGTTTCGACACGACCACAGGAACATAAATTTGAATTGATAAAATTTTTTCTGAATAAGTGTTCGTTTAAGATGGTCTAAGTCGAGCGATAATGATTTGTTCTTTTCTGTTTCCAAGGGTGAAATAAATTGGTATTTTACAGGTATTTTGGAAAAGATAAGATTTAAAAGAATATTTGGACTCATTGTGTCGCACATTTTCCGGTACATTATTCCATAAAGTTATCACAGATGGAAGGAATGAATTTTGATAATAATTCGTGCGGTAACGCATAGTTTGAACTTGACTTGCGCTTCTTGTCCTGTGGTCGTGTAAATCATGTCTCAGATTAGGGACCATAGAAGAGAGATAATCAGGACAATCTTTATGGAACATTTGGTGAAACTTTACTTATTTTGTGTTTGTCTCTTCGAGTCTGAAGGGCTTCCCAACCAGTCTCGTCATACAGCAACTGTCTTGAAGTAACTTTTGTGGCCCCAGTAACTATTCTGGCTGCTTCAAGTTGTAAATTTTCAAGATCAGTTTTTAGATACTCTGGGACATTGTCCCATACAATATCGGCATATTCCATAATTGGGCGAATAAAAGAAACATAAATTTTTTCCAGATATTGCCTACTCAGTTTAAATTTAAGTTTTTTGAACAGAGATAAGCGTATGGATACCTTATCAATCAATGATTTAACATGAAGGTTCCAATTGCCATCTTCTTGAAAAATGACTCCAAGATGTTTATGGGATTCAACTTCTTTGATAATAATAGTATTCATATATATTGTTGGATGATGTGGTTTGTCCCTCTTTTTCAAAATGGTCATTGATTCCGTTTTATTAGGATTAAAATTTACAAGCCACATTTTTGACCAAATATTTATTTTTTCCATATCATCATTCAAAATTTCAGCAGCTTCGTATTCGTTTTCAATCATGATATATATCGATGTATCATCAGCAAACAGCTTGATTAGGATTCATTGAATATCACTAACAATATCGTTGATATGTATGAGAAAAAGAAGATGGCCCAAAATGGACCCTTGGGATACACCTGCTGTTATATTTTCTGTTCTCGATTTTTCTCCATTTATAACCACTTGCTGTTTTCTAGAAAACAAGTAATTTTCTAACCATTGTTAAAGTTTTCTGTCTACTCCAATTTTTTGTAATTTGAATAATAGCCCTTTATGCCAAACCCGATCGAAAGCTCGGCTTATGTCGCAAAAGATTACCCTTACTTCATTGCCTTCATCTATAGCTTTGCAAAAGTCATTTGTAATACTCAGAAGCTGATTTACTGTTGAAAGTAGTATATGGGCACAGTTCACCTCACATTTGAGGTGGTGGTGCTGTGGTGGTGCCGGAAGTGACGTCACCGGAAGTGACATAGAGCGGAAGTGACGTGACGGAAGTCACGTGACCGGAAGCGGAAGTCACGTGAC
>MJUU01025229.1:0-41771 GCA_002080025.1 Modiolus philippinarum
GTAACCTTTCACCAGGTGAGTCAAATAACTAAATACCAAACTTGTTGTCAATTTTGCTTCTGTATATGGCCATTTCGACAACTTGTGTCACTTCAGTGCAGATAAAATCTAAATATTTGGAGGCCAATAAACTCAATGACGTATAAAACTGAGAGAACCAATAATCTAAGTGATCTTAAAGGATTGCCAAAATTAGCTAAGGACAGAGCACTGCAGGAGAGAGAAAATCCTTAGTTTTCAACAATCTACAAAAATTTAGAATTTGCAGTTTATATACATAAATCGAATTTCGGGTCAGCACCGAACTACAATTTACCCCTGTGGACTAAAAGTCCATCAACAGAGGCATCGACGGAGTGTTGAAATATATCTAAATACCGAACTAATTGTTAATTTTGCTTCAATGAACAGTATACTCAACTCTAAAACAATTCAACCGGGATTTGATGTCTGGCTTTAAGAAGAAACAAAAATTCGAAATTGCAGTCGGCAAATAACATAAAGTACCCAAAGTACTTATACCCATGTTGCTACAGAATTCGCTTGCTGATGTATATAAAATAACTCAAAATGGTATCCGAGTTGATGCCAGGAAACACGTCCTGGCATTAATAAAAAAATGCTTTTTACGGGATCAAAACCTAATTATTTTATATCTTAAGCTGTCATTATTGACATATCAGCAGTCGCCCATCTTTGTCTATATTAAGTTGAGAAGGTTTTGCAGTGGAATTTTGAGAATTTTATTTCAAACTACATGACAAAAAAAAACATTATAAAACAGAAAATATTTATGTGTGAATTAAAAAACCTGCATGAGATATGCTGATGATCACTGTTGTGTATCGAATACGGAATAGTCACTCTAAGATGGCGAATGTAAACGCAACGAAAAGGTATTGGCATGCTATTATATCAATATTGTCGTTTTAAAACGCTTAACAGCGTAATATATAGAATCAGTAGACAAAGATCACTTGTCGCTACCGTAATGTAAATGCAGTTAAACGCGATCTCCTTTTACATCTGAAAGTTGACATATTCGACGAAACCTTTATCAAAGCGGAGATTGAGTTATAATTCGACTCATTCCTGATGTTTTGTATCCTTTTGAACTGAAACATTGATTGCTATCAAATGTTAACTTAGACATTGTCCAGTATGTAAATTTTCAGCACTCTGTGTACTCTGAGAAACCTTAAAAAATCGTTTGCGAAATTTTGCCACTTCCCATATTAAAAAAAAAACAATCAAACAAAAATATGTTCAGGAATAGTCTCGATATTATTGTTAAGAAACGGACTTTTTGTTCAGGAATGGTCATTCTCGGAACGAGATGGTCCTCATCATTTTAATTATTTGCATTTGCACTGTTTCGATATATTAGCAGACAAATATGTAGATTTCGGGTTATCTATTGAGATCTTAGCAAAATTAATCGAGCCTATGGCAAAAACATACAACAACTCAAGATCCTCTCTAAAATTACGAGACCAATAGGGTCCAAACTCAGTTACAACTGTCCTCAGATGCTTCCCCTAAAATGGCTCATGCAGGTCTGCAGCTCAAGAAATATTGGCTGTAAACCAGGCCCTTCTTTGGTCCCCATAAAGGTCTTTGATTGGGTAAGTTATTCTTAGGTTTCGGATTTAAATCTCATAAAAGATTAAGGGTTGTCGACAAGACGACCATTCTTAAACTTTAAACGAAATACAAATGAAGCAATAAATGAAAATGTATGTCTTCGAAGTAATGATGTATCTTCTCTACTTCTTGTTAGTATTATGACAACTAACTATACATAACACGTTCTTATAAATGTCACGCCATCACACATCAACTACTATGTAATGAGCTCATGGTGTTTTTAGATGGTTTCATTTCATAAAAGATTTATGGTCTTGACGCGTTATACGAAAAGCATTCCATATTACATTGAAAAAGGGCTTATGTATTACAGTTATGGTGTACTTGTTCTTGAGAGAATGTCTCATATTTATACACTGTCAAATTTTCAAATTTTGGTTTAGATTTTTTTTTTCATTTCCAAATTTTATTCTGACGACCTGTTATGTTGTTATCGTCTTACATATATGTATGTTTGTCTTTCTATTAGGCAACGGATGACAGCAATTGTAAAAATACTTTGTCAGCTTATTTTATTATGTTTGTTGACGATCCCACATCCATGAGCGTAAAATAAAATGGATGAAGTATTACTCCACATCTAGCAATTGATTCTGTTCAAACCGGTGCTAGGGGTTTAGTTACTAAGAGGTGTGAGCAGCGCAAATAGGTTGAGGCCTAGTGAAAAACAACAATAAAACGTTGTTCCATTTCTTGTTTTTTTATACATTGGTGGAGACTTTATCTCATCGTAATTTATGTTTATCTCTTGTTTCATTATCGTTTTTCTAGTGCTGTTCGCTTGTAAATTGTGGCATGTGATTGTAGTTCCCGACAACTGTATACATGTGTCTACTGTTATCCTGTTTTTGTAATAACTCTATTCAAATCAACTCTTGAACAAAAAAGGATATCTTGTTAATCGATAGTGTTCTGTGTCTACTGGTGTTATATATTTCACTGTTAAGCATTTCATGACAACAATATGTGCATAATACAATGTAGCATACACTTACCTTTTCGTATGGTACCGTGTTGTTTCGCTCCTATTGCCTGTTCGCTCCGGGTTATTTCGCGCCGAAAAGTGGGTCGTTTCGCTCCGATAATTAAAGGTAATGTATAATTATGCATCGATGTATATAATTTTAACGTAATTATGTCGGATTAACTTTTGCATAATAAAAAATAGTGAACGATGATTTCAAACCGTATCCTAATCAAATAGTTGTATATATGTTTCTGAGTCATGAATTTATAAAATAGTTCTATAATTAAGAAATGATTAATTATTCTTTGATATATCAGAATACTATGAAATAATTAAATAGTGTATTAATTAAAATAAGGAGAGACCCAAGTGCTTGCATACATGTACTCCTTGAGAAAATTTTTATAAAAATATTTTACACTTTTCGTTTTGAGAAGACCTTTGATCTTGCGGTATCCAAGCATAAAAATTCAGTATTAACTTGATGAAATTATAACCCCCCCCTCTCAGAAAAAAAACAGAAACAAAAAAGAAAAACACACACAAACAAACAAAAATAGCAATTTAAAGAAATAAAATTTTTGAGCGATATGAAATAAAAATAAAAAGTTTCTTGACCACTTTTATTTTTATTTCACTTTCTGAAAAAATAGGGTAGGCTCTGAGTAAAACAAAAAAAAAATGTTGGCCTTCAGAACACAAGGCACAATACCCCTAGTGGGTAGCCGCATTCCAAACCCCAACATACCATACCATACCCATAAATCATTAACAGATTAATACTGCCTTATCATTGTGTTGTTTGTAGGCAGGAGGTTCGACAAATTAAATATACATCAATTTTCGGTACTCCAAAAACAGATTTTGATCAAAAACATCAACAAAAATTAAAAAAAAAATTTATAAAAGTTGAGCGAAACGACAGGGCGAACGGGAATCGGCACGAACGCACCCGGGGCGAAAGGGAATAGGAGCGAAATAACTCAAGGTGCGAACGACCCGGATTCGATATAAACAGAATCCTGGTCGTTTCGCGCCGAATCCCATTCGCCAACTTAGACTGGCCAATCTGTGTGGGGTTCCCGTCTGTAAAAATTATATCTACGAAGTGTTACGAGGCGTATGACATTTGCGCCGATTTTAAGATAAATCCATTTTTTAATTTGCGCCGATTTTATTTTTTCATTTGCACCGATTTCATTTTTTTTTCATTTGCTTCATGTTTAAATGACAAAAGTAATCAACTAAATGTACTAATAATGGTCGTGGAAGGTAAACATGTACTGGTTAAATCTGAAAACAAATGAATATTGTGTACATTTCATTTTTTCTTATGATTTTGTACAAAAACTTCGTACAAATTATTATTTGTATTTTCAGTTTGTACAAATTACAATTTTGTCCAAAATTGGCATGTACAAATTATAATTTGTTCACAATTAGACCAAAAATCACTTAGGTTTTGTACACATCTTACATCATTTCCTAAACTTTGTTTAAGAATGATGAAATTAATGCAAACATGATTTTAGCACATACTCACATAAATTTACTTAATTATGTGTAATAAATAATTATAAAAACATATTATCAGAGCAACTCAGTAACCAAGACAATAAAAATGCGCACATGAACATAATGTCATTTGTACAGTCATACTTGCATAGTTCCAGTATCTTTGGAGAGGAATCGATAAAAACAGGTGGAGTTAAATCCACCTCAGCCTGTTTTTTTTTTTTTTTTTTCCCCAAATGTTGAAAATTATATACTTTCAACAATATTTAAATGGTAGACGGTCATTTTCCCAACAATGTGTCTAAGGTATAGCCAACATTTTTATATTGATTAAAGAAGCTATTACATGTAACATTGTTGTGTGAGTTTGTGTGTGTTTTGCTTGATGAAATCTACTAAGGACATGTAACACACTTTTTCTTTAAATAGATATTGTCCTTTCAAATATTTAAATACTGTACACAAATGAAGTCTCTGCCCATCTATTGTATGGAAATTGTCAATGTTAATTTTAACACCTGGACAATCAAAGCAAACAATCTTACAAAACTTTTGTTTCAACATGGTTAAGGAAATTGGCTCTTACTCGACCCGTTGCTATCAATCCCGTCCAAGGATGTAAGAGCAATGGAAGTTTGATGTACAAATGATATTTTGGTCATGTGTTTTACTTTTTACGTGATCTATCGTACTAAAAACATGTTTTCATGAACTTCTTAATTGTAAACAAAGTTTAGCAAATGATGTTAGATTTGTACAGACTATAAGTTATTTTTAGGCTAATTTCGTAGAAATAATAATTTGTACATGCCAATTTTGTACAAATTGCAAATACAAATTATAATTTGTACAAAGGTTCTGCACAAATCATAATTTGTACAAAGGTTTTGCACAAATCATAATTTGTACAAAGGTTTTGCACAAATCATAATTTGTACACAATATGTACATAATCAATTGACCAGTTTTACTCTCCCTTATTTCAAAGAAAAAAAGAATTGATGTGCAACAAAATTATTCGTCTGTAAAATATGTGTCATTGAGTCAGTGTCATTTTCAACCGAATTTGTTTCGAAGGAAGCATGTTCATTTTATTTTGGATATTGTATCATGTTAAACAAACTCAAAGTAGACAAGTCAAGTTAACTATTTACTAAAATGAAACAATGTTTTCTTATGAGTGTAGCTAGGAGAAAAAAGGCTTTTGCCGCCCTGGCCTACTTCTTTTTCGTTCGTGTGTGTTTTACATTTCAAGAAAGTTCCCATTCAGTTAGAAAAGAAAATCAATAGGAATATTTCTTCAGCCATTAAATGCTGAAAGCTGTGCATAAATGGCTTTGCCAAATTTTAACACAAAATCATGTAAATGCAAATTTGCATTTGTGACAGTGTCGTCAAAGCCTAAATGTGTGTGTGAGAAACACTTACATTTGTTGTATCGTCCTGGAATAGCTGAAAATTGATTCAAGGTGAACACCTTTCTTAATCTTTTCTAACACTGGTCTTTTTCTTCACAAAACACCACAACAAAAGAATGTTCATAACCACGTGGGTCTTTAACTGGAACAAGTACATAATAGTAAGAAACTTATGACGGGTGCACATAAAAATCCGCAAAAAATGTTGCTTGTTCCCAATTAATAACTTCAGTCGGTAAAGTTATAATGAAATTTGTGAATCTTTGTTTATTCCATGAATTGGAAAAAATGTGAGTCGCAATTTTGAAGAATCCATATTTTAACCCATGTAATACGGATTTCATATTACACGCCCGTGTAATACGGATTTTATATTACACACCCTGAAGATATGACTGGGTTAATTCTTACTTTATGGCACGTGTGAAAAGACACATCTTGAGTAAGCATATGTTAATAAGTTGTTAATAAAATAACGAAAGTCTATCAATGCTTTATTTAAAATGAACTGCATTTTCGGTACTAAAATGTTTACAAAATGGACATGGCAAAAAATTGAACATAAAAGTTTTGACTGAAAGGTTAAAATAAAAAAAAAGAAATAAAAAGATTAGTATCAAACACTTTACCTGGCTGTAAAGCATGGTACTGTACCTTAGCGAGTGCGATGTATTTCAAGATAGTGTGGGGATTGAATATGTTTTAAGCAACAACAGTCGGATTATTACTTTTTCATTCCATTTTTATCAACGTGTACATTAATAGAGCTTGTTGTGACGAAATGTTTCTATTGTTGTATTGAAGTTTGCACAAATGAAATATTTACCTGTAATTGACCTTACATTGGCTAGTACAAAATCGGCGCAAATGAAAGAAAATAATCGGAGCAAATGAAAGAAAAAATCGGCGCAAATGCAAAACGCGTGAGGAAGGGGATAGACATATTACGAGGAAATTGCTATTGAAACTTAATTCCGTAAATTGCGAAAACCTCTTTGGAGAGGTATTTTAATTTGCTGTTTGAAAAATGCATTTTTGTCAGAAGTTTAAGCCATAAACTTATTTGAATCAAGAAATTAAAAAAGGCACTCAATACTATGTTTTTCATCTTTTATCAGTGGCAATATTGACGATGTATATACTTAATGTCTATCAATATCATTTGTAATTGTTATTTAGCAAGAATATGCATTACAAAACATGAGATATCAGATGTTTAATTTTTATCAATATGTATTTTTTGTTATACAGTCATTGCACTTCAATTATAAAGGACAGATTTATTATCTACTAACTAACAGCTGTCTTATTCAATTTGGGTAGATCGTTATACTATAAAAAAAAAACTATCGACAATTTACAATGTCAAAATTACAACAACCTAATGTCTCTTTATTATAGATGAAAACATTTTGAAGGGCAAAAAATTCAGACATGCAACTAAATATAATATATTTTCAATTGAACAAGCAAAATATGTATATATACATTGTATTCTTCACCATCCGGGTATTTTGCGGTTACTGGAAGAAGACACTGCTTTCCTCGGAACAATATCTTTTTTTGTCTACCTGTTTGATTCTTTGTTTTGTTGTGCTTTGTTTTTTGTTTGTTTGTTTATTTGTTTGTTTGTTTGTTTATTTATTTGTTTGTTTCATTGTTTTGGCTTTTTGTCCTTTTTTTGTTTTTGTCTATTTTCCCTATTAGTTGTCGTTCTTCCTTACGGAGCACAACAAGCTGAATAATTCACAAAGCCATGATCGCGGTTGACTCCAACTTATCAATCTCAGAACGTTTAACAGGATATATTATTTTCCTTCTTAACAAGAGATAAATCTGATGAAATGAACCATATATAATATTTTTCTGTCTAATTTCAATGAGGGATATAACAAAATTACCAAACAGAATAGCCAAGAGCTGAAATCCAAAAGGCAAAAAGACAAAGTGTGCAAAAACACCAGAGGATTGTCAACCGCATTGGTACTGACTTTTTACAGACATTTCAAAAGAAATGGTGGGTTAAACCGTTTTTACCCCCCCCCCCCCCACACCACCATTTTTTTCCTGTTCGGCAGTGTCCGATAACAACTCAACAGCACTTCGTATTCAACTTACCTTGCCCAATGCAAAAAAAAACGCAAACGGATTTTCCGAACATCATACTTAACTGTTTAAGTTAAAAGTTAAATCAAACAGCAAAATAGGCCAATAAATCATTACCCATTAACTCGTTTCACTTTCAATCTCATTGAAACAGTTTACAATTTGATATGAATTTCTTTAAACCCACTAACAAATTCTTGGTTGGACAAAAACGAAAGAATATGGAATTTCTGTTTTGCGTATTTTTGCATTGTATTAAACTAGTATATTTTCTATTTGTTTATCATTTATTAAATACAACGAAGTTTGAAGTTACAAGTAGGCGGATTTCGGTCAAAGGATATTTTATTTTTGCTATTTAATTTTCTGTTAACGCATTTTGAGTAGCAGCTGTTAATTCTCAAAACGTCTTCGATTTTGTGTTATCGCACATACTTTTTACCACAATGAATAAAGAATCAATATCTATAATAAAACTCTGATTAAACCGACTGTTTTTTCAAGAATGAATAAAGAGTTAATTGTTTTGAAATGATTATCAATTAATGCACCAACTTATTAAATCAAATTTAATATAGTGCTTATGTGTTGAAATGTCAAGTTGAGAATATACATTCCATTGGATATGTTTACTCACAAAAGCATGTTCTGTATCGTAAAAAAATTAAATAATATAACAACAGCAGGAGGAACAAATGCTTTAGTTTCAAAAATAAAAGTCCAGAGAAACGGCAAAACGAAAACACAGAACACAAAGACATGAGACAGCAGCAAAGCACGATAATAAAAGCATATGTTCATACAGAACTAAGGCACTATTGGCGTAAATGATAGAATGAAAATTGGCTCTAATAATATGATGCATAATGACCTATAAGTCTAAGATGCATCAGTAATGCTAATATTCAAGTTAGGAGAAAACATGCCATTGCCTACTACTTTTATCTCAAGAACTACAAATGCATCCATTTAACAAAAAATTCCAACTCCAGGATAACCAATTTGCACGATGTAGTCAGTTAAATCCCTTTTCCGAATTTACACAACAACGTCACTACAATAACTGAAATTTAAGTCCGTAAACAAGAAAAAAAAAGACACAAGAAGACAGAAGACCCACGACAGGACAGACCCACAAAATATATGAACATAGCAATCTTAAAACTGAAACCCTTACAGTGTGTACTCCCCCCCCCCCCCCCCCCCCAAAGGGTGACATAAGGGTAAGCATGTTCTGCTAGGTATACAGCACCCGTCACACTGTCAGGGAGTAAAGTAAAATCCAGAAACACATGAATATGGCTGAAAATGTCCATTCTCAAAAATTTCTTTTAAGGGGGTTCGCTACTCCATTTGAAAATAAATAGGATTTCAAATAAACATGATTTTTTGTTAGAAAATTAAAAAAAGAAGTAATTTAAGTGCAAAAAAATGATAGGTTGATGATCTCGTTTTTGAGATTTAAGAGATTGAAAATATGGCGGGGAACTGAACTCCTCTGATTTTTCATAGGATTAACACCATGAATAAATGTGACAGTATAAATAGAATTCAATGAAATTTTTACAGAGTGCTCTCAAAGATGTATAAAATGAAATTATGGAAAATAATAAGGGGGTCAATGGGAAAAAAATTATAATGCTTTTAAATGAATAAAACCCGAGGATTCCGAAAATCTGACAGAAATCCTAAAACAAGAGGAGCGAACCTCCTTAAATAATTTTGACCGTATACCTATTTAGATATGGGTCTATCTGAGTATTTGTATGTACGCTACTGAGTTTCTTTTGTACGAGTAAAATGGTAATTCTTGTCGGAAAATTCACGGAGGCTAAAAAGTACCCAATGCTCTATTGCCAATTTACTCTATAGGCCAACACTACATTGAATAGCAAATTTAAAACCGGAGGCTGACATGAGCATGTATCTTTCGCCTGTGGATTGATTTATTCATTGTCACCAGTACCATCATTATTATTCATACTATACATCCATGACGTCAGTTTAAAAGATATTACAGATTCTGAGGAGATATTCAAATATTGGTGTTCATAAAACATAAAAGTCACAAAGGGGAACATTCAAGGAATATTGTGATCAAAAATACAACAGTCAGTGAAATGATTAACATTAACCATCAAAATTGGGCTAGGTAATAAACTCAAAAACAAACAAACAGACAAAAATAAGACAAACTCTTAATTTAAAAGATAAAATAGGATTGAAATGCCCAATATTACGACTTGTACTGTCTTATTCGGGGGAAAAATAAGATAAAAATACGCCCTTACACGCTTGATAAATATACAAATTAAAACCAATGATGAGGAATTAATTTCCGAAATGGCCATACAGCTCATTAAAATTTATTGCAGTTGGAGTTTACATGTGTTATTGTCTCATGTTCATTTACTCCATATCCTTTCGTAAAAAATTAAAACCAAGGTAAGATTAGTGTGTAGCGAGCCGACACTTTTGATAATACTGGTCGATCTTGAACACATTCACAATAAGGTGATTAAATAATTTGGGCAAATGAACCATAAATTAAAGAGACCACTGATACACCATCATCAGAATCATACTGGACCTATACCTCTACATTGACAACTCTGGACTCCATTTATTGTTCAAAAAAATAATAAATAAAATAAAACAATTACAAAAAAACTCTGGACGTCTGAAAACAAAAATTTTCGACAAGCGTATTAATTTCGACTTTCTAATAGTGAAATTCTCGTTTTTTTAGTAGTAATACTCCCATATCTCCAGTATATGGTGTATATATTTCAAAACTCATTCGTTATTGTAGTGTCTGTAGTTTGTACAACGCTTTTTTCAACAGACCGAAATTTCTGTCTCAAAAACTTTTACATTCAGTCACTTTTGCAATTGTCACTACAAAAGTCTTACATTCGATACCCTAATTTGACAGACTGTTGCAATATTTATATTTCACATATGAGGGTAGATCCAGAATTATTACCGGTCTGACTAACACCGACTGTGACAAAACCGGACTTTTCACTCTCAGTGTGACGAGTGCCACGCATGGAGCAGCTCATGCTCACCTTTTTTGAGCACCTGATGAAACCTCAGTTCTGTAGGGATTCACACTGCTAGTGCTTTATGTTTATGGCGTTCTTGTTCATTTTTGTTATTTGTTTTGTCTTTTTCATACTCTCTCAATTCATGTTGGATGTGTTTCCTCGTTCTTGTTTACCAATGCATTTCATAAACTAGACGAAAAGTAGCAAAAAACCCAAAACAATGTATAGAAAAAAAGTAATTCCTCAAGACGGTTTTCAGATAATTGTAAAAATGTAGGGTTGACAGAATTCATAATGCTGATTAATTTTTTTCTGCTCAGATTTTTTCTTTGTTTTTTTTTAATTATTTTTTTTTTGTTTTGTTTCTGTTTTGCTTAGCTCACCTTATCTAAAGGGTCAGTGTGCGATATTGCCATCACTTGGTGTCCGTTAACCAACGCCGGAAACGGAGCATGAAAATAATAGTAATCCGGAGTGATTTTTTTTTCTCATTTTTACCGGATTGTTTTTTTTAACTACACACCTTGGAGCAACATAGTCCGAAAAGGTGTGTGTAAACCGGAAACCGCATCTAAAATGTCAAGTATAGACACATATAACCTAGCCGAGGTTTGCCGATTGATGGTTCGTTTGTTTATGTTGATTATTTATAGTATCTCAATCAGTGTCGAATTAATCACCCACAATGATTGTTCAAAATCGTATTCAAAATTCGTGTAAAAACCGAAATTATGAAGTATTTTTGGCGTTTTTATGCATCAACTTATATATTTGATATCATTAAAAAAAATCTATACAAATGGATACGACACAATGTGTCTTTAGAACTTCCAAAAAAAAAATTGAAGAAATGCAGCTCATATTACTTTAAGTAAATAAATCCACTTAAACGAAAAAAAAAAGAAACTTCGACTCTGCGAGAATCCTATATTCTTTTTGACTATCTTGAATGTCTTCAGACAATTAGTGGTGAGAATGGGGTGGTAACCATGTAGTATAGTGCGTAGTGTCCTCTATTTAGAACTCTGTGCAGTTTTGTTTTACATTGTCAAGCCATACAATAATGTTATCACCTATTTTAATTCTCTTTAATTACAAAGAAATATAGCATGAACATAGTCAAGATTTATAATACACGAATTTATTCATCACAAAGAAACAACAAAGATATCAGGTAAGCGTGAGACCAGGTGCGTTGACCTGTTACGCGTGTATGTCATGCTTTGTACGCATCATTTGAGTAATGAAATATCTGAAGTAATAAATGTAGCTAGTAACAAGTAAACACTGACATTGAAGATGAAAAAATATAAATAACCAATACATTTGTAACTTTCAAATCATGATGCTTTATTTTCACCATTTTCAAGTCTCCTAAATGAGCATTGCATAGTGTTCCTCTAAGGATGATCAAATCATGACCTCTTACTTTTTACCTCTTCCGAGATTCCTAAAATGGTCAATGCACCTGTTTTCTACGCAATATGGCCAACTACGTCATTTGTCTCCAAGGTGTTAACCTGTTGTCTCTAAGATGTTTAATGTGTGAATATATATGTGTGTTGCTGTCTTGATTCAAACATCTGGGTGTCACTTGACAGGTAGTCCTCATTTATGATCTAAGGTACAGTAAGATTTAAATATTTCTATTTGAGGTTTTTTTTTCTTTCTGTATTTAAAATACATGTATTTCATTTCTAAAACTTTTGAAAAATCTTGCTACATCATTTAAATATTTTTTAATGTTTCAAAGCTTTTGACAGACTTGACACAAATTCAGCAGAATTTCACAAGAATCATTTATTTATAAGTTTTGTCAGTTGTAGCTTATTTTGCTCAGATCCCTTCAAAATAGGACCAAAAGGGCAGCACACTGTTTAACATTGAATATTATGGGAAAGCATATTTTCATAATTTATTATAGAAATTGTGTTTAAAGAGTCCTATAAAATATGCTATAGTTTTGTTTTGATTCATTTAAATATTTCATTTGATGATTTCATTTCTTCTTTTGAAGCAATTCAGCACATCAGTAAATTAGAGCAATAAATGCAAACACATTGTGTCGATTAACTCATTCCATCTAATCAAATGATTAAGCAGCATAAAACACTTTACTTTTCCGGAAATTTTCCAATTGCTTATTATTACGTTTCCGCAAATTAAAAGTTTACGTTTCCGGAAATTTTCATATATTACGTTTCCGAAAATTTACCTGGTTCATAAGGAAGCATTCATTACTATTTCAATATATTTTATAATAGTTGATAAAATATGTTTGAAAAAAGGTTCGCCAATTTTATACAGCAATTGTACTGGGTGGATAAATAAAATGGGGTACCTCTCTTAATTAATAATTCAGTGATACAGTCTGCATTAATAATAGAGATAAATCCAGTAAAAATTTCGTTCCGTTCGAAATACTAGGTATACCGCATTTTTGTTACTATCGCGTGCCATATCTTTTGCGGAAAAGTAATTTTTTTCTTGAAAAGTAATATATATTTTTCCGGAAAAGTAAACATTTTTTCCGGAAACGTAATGCCAAGTTGTGGAAATGTAAAACGCCCATCTAAAGCTATGCCTTAAAATTATGATTTTAATTATGATTAAAGACACGTATTGTTGGTACTAAATAATGAGATACACAGGTTGTTTGATATGTAATTTTTCGATATTAACATATCGCCATTCCTAAATACAATCGATTTGGTCTTTTCCGGTTTAAACTGTATAATATTTACCACAATAGCAATCTTGATTTTCAAATGTAAAAACAGTAAATAGGATAATTTTTATAATGAACTTAGCACTTGAAACGGTTGTCTCTACTAGAATATTTTCTGTTTGCAACGATTACCACCTGTTTCAAATGATGTAGCAGAATCAATGTGTGTTTCTTCAGAAATATTGTTCTAATAATATTGCAAGGTGACTAAATGTAAATATAATAAATAATAACCTTGAACAAAACTACTTTTTTGCAGTGGTAGAACTGGTAGGATAATTTCTACATTTGTCAAACTTCTTTTCAACTCCGGTGCTACCAAGAGGTTATCGCTGAAATTCGTCTAGAAATTATGATTATTTTATCCCAATAAATAACTGGGGGGGGGGGGTTAAGGTATTTTCTTTTGAATTTGACAGTTTTCCACAAATGAACCTTTCTGTTCAAATAAGCTTTGTCCTTTTTTGTTTTTGATTGAGGTAGCATTTAATAATAATTTATCTACACTGGTATGTATTGATATTGTTTATACAACTGCATGTGAAATAAACCACAACAAAAAGGAAAGAAAGGTGGTACAAAAGTAGCATTGTCAGTGTCGACAGTTATGTCTGCTTCTCTAATAATTGTACGATGTATACTTTGGACCAGCATAAAAACTTATCCTTAACAAACAAGATAATAGACAATTCATATATGAATGTTACTCCATGGACAAACACTTTCAATTCATTTCATCACAAGAATAATAACTACATCAGAGCTGTGGAATGGAGTTCAGAATGTGCCAAAAATTTATTTTACTGGAATTAAATTTCCTGCAACAAATTGTTAGTCTATTCCCAATCATCATAATTGTAAAACTTTCGTTATAAGGTAAAGACTATTTTTTCTAATCTACAAGCAATACATGTAACAACATTTACTATATAATACGAATGAATCTTTACTGTTCAACAAGGAAACTCCTTATAATTTTGCTATGGGGGGGTCTAATGGTATACTTTTGTTGTTTATAGTGTTCTAATGTGTTTCATAATTACATTGAACCCTTCCTTAGTTGTTTAATTGTATTCAGTGTTTTTTTTTTACTTGGAATTTCAACTTGTGATTTTTGGAGCATCCATGGGGTTTTTCCATCAAAAACCCCCAAAAAGCGGTAAGGTTAGCATGCCTGCCCGAGAAGGAAGAATTTGATGAAAGGACGAGGATGTAAACAAATTTCTCCGGGGTCAGTGTCGCTCCATAGGACAGCATAAGCACGAGTACAGGACATGCATATTGCCCGTAGCAGGACATGGTTAGAACGTGCTGAAACATGGATGGTCCCCAACCCCAGGGACCTTTAGTACTGTAACCCAAACAAACGAACATCAATTCCACTGTGAATAAACTTCAAGCAAACTTACACGGTGAAACCAAGGACTTATACATGTACGTCTTTGGCGAAATTATCACGCTGGGACATCTGCTTTCCTGTCTGATATTGCCACAATACATCAGCACAGTATTGGGGATCTAGAAAACGTACAGCAAACTCAGCAAATATTGACATTTTATCAATAAAAAAAGCAAAATGGGGCGAAAATTTTATCAGTGAATTTTCTTAAAATCAATTTAAGAGCAAATCACTAAATCAATGAGGATCCAGATATTTATGTGTAAACAAACCAATATTTTAGAGAAGTATTTATTAACTATATATACTTCTTAAAATAACTGGCAGGTTATTTACCACAGTCCTCTCGATCTTGTTGGCTGCTAAATAAAATAAGCACTTTTCATCGAACTTAAAATGCAAGTTGTGTCTGGGGAAGCCTTGATGTTAGTCAATTCAGTTTTTTTTTCTGTTATACTGAACGACTCGTAATGAGATCATACATTAAATTACGTAAAGCTCGACGCATGGATAGTGATAGTTTTTGTCTTTGACGTATTCCTAGACTGAGTAATGACATTTTTATGAACTTCCTTGTACACGCTTAGAAGATAAGTTGCTTTAAGAATGGGTTTTACTTACTTCTTTACCACCATCTTTATCTCCTTTTGTGTGTAATCCCTTTAAAGCAACATTTTTACCCGATTCATGTAATGTGAAAGAGGATAGACCCGAGGGATAGACAGTAATATTACCCAATTGTACTGTTTTGTATGTTTTATTAAGTATTTTGTATTTTGAACTATTTTGGAGATTGTCACAATTAAGTGTTCTATTTTACGGTTTTCTATTGCCTGGGGTGTTCTCTTGCCTGGTATGTTCTATTTCCTAGCTACTGTGATTGGTCAAAATGATTTCATCATGAATATTCATTACCGTTCTATTACCTGGCTACTGTGATTGGTCAAAACAATTTCATGAATATTCATTACTGTTCTATTGCCTGGCTACTGTGATTGGTCAAAATAATTTTATGAATATTAATTACTGTTCTATTTTCTGGCTAATGTTATTGGTCAAAACCATATTGATTTTAGTGTGAAATTGATTTTTTGCGTTGAAATGTTTGATGGAGTTTTATTCCTACTAGCGTTCTTTGTAATAACCTCAAACTATTGACAGTTAGAGAAATACTACACGACACGTTGAACACAAAAAATCCGCCAGTTTTCTGACTGTCAGAACTAATTACTATGGTTTTGAAACAACGTCAGTAGAATATCGAAGGAACAAGAGAAGAGATGACTACAAAAATCGAAGTCCAAAGACATGGCAAAAACGGTANTTAGTTTGTTTGTACCGATTACAACAAACCTCCCCTAAAACAGTTTTAGTTTGTTTGTACCGATTACAACAAACCTTCCCTGAAACAGTTTTAGTTTGTCTGTACCGATTACAACAAACCTTCCCTGAAACAGTTTTAGTTTGTTTGTACCGATTACAACAATCCTTCCGTTTGTTTTTTTTTCATCTACTTGGTTTTAGTTAATTACGGGAACGATTGACATGTTTAACATGGCGCGTATCTGGAGATACGTACGCTACCGGTGTTCCTGATTAGGCCAATTTTCCCCTTAATTTTAATGTCTTTATTTCTCTGTGTTTTCGTATTTTCATTGTCGTTTGAACTTACGGTTCGATTATCGTTTACATTCTAACACTTGTCGAAGAACAAATTACAACATAAACTACCAATATATTGTATTATTTATGTGTGTTTTTTAAATCATGCATGTTTGCATATAAAACGCCAATCGTGAATGAATGAAACAAATGTTATTTTTGCAAGCATACTCCGAGATTAAACTGCCTATTATTTTATTATTCTTTCATTTGTCATCTTTCCGCTCACCTCTATAACTTTATTCCAGTTTTATAAAGATGTGTAAATAAGCACTTTTCATCGAACTTAAAATGCAAGTTGTGTCTGGGGAAGCCTTGATGCTAGTCAGTTCAGTTTTTTTCTGTTATACTAAACGACTCGTAATGAGACCATACATTAAATTAAGTAAAGCTCGACGCACGGATAGTGATAGTTTTTGTCTTTGACGTATTCCTATTGCCGCGGTCAAGGAAGTGGCAAAACTTTAAATGTAATGAAGTCAAGATTATCATTCCAAGCTTACAAACTGTGTTAGATTCATCGATGTCAAATGTCTACATTGTAGATATATCAGACGTGAAAACCTGACAAAAGTATACAATGTTGTCTTTGTACGACGGTTAGTCATTGAAAGGTTGAGAGCGTGGGAGTTTAAATTCTAATGTCGGTAGATTGAAAGTTTTGCCACTTGCTTGACCGCAGCAATAGACTGAGTAATGACATTTTTATGAGCTTCCTTGTATCTCTGTTTGAAGGTGGTAAACACGCTTAGAAGATCAGTTGCTTTAAGAATGGGTTTTACTTACTTCTTTACCACCATCTTTATCTCCTTTTGTGTGTAATCCCTCTAAAGCAACAATTTTACCCGATTCATGTAATGTGAAAGAGGATAGACCTGAGGGATAGACAGTATTATTACCTAATTGTACTGTTTTGTATGTTTTATTAAGTATTTTGTATTTTTAACTATTTTGAAGATTGTCGCAATTAAGTGTTCTATTTTACAGTTTTCTATTGCATGGGGTGTTCTCTTGCCTGGTATGTTCTATTTCCTAGCTACTGTGATTGGTCAAAATGATTTCATCATGAATATTCATTACCGTTATATTACCTGGCTACTGTGATTGGTCAAAACTATTTCATGAATATTCATTACTATTCTATTGCCTGTCTACTGTGATTGGTCAAAATAATTACTGTTCTATTTCCTGACTAATGTTATTGGTCAAAACCACATTGATTTTAGTGTGAAATTGATTTTTTTTGCGTTGAAATGTTTGATGGAATTGTTCTTTGTAATAACCTCAAACTATTGACAATTAGAGAAATACTACACGACACGTTGAACACAAAAAATCCGCCAGTTTTCTGACTGTCAAAACTAATTACTATTGAAACAAAGTCAGTAGAATATCGAAGGAACAAGAGAAGCGATGACATTAAAAATCGAAGTCCAAAGACATGGCAAAAACGGTAACAGATAAAAACAAAAATGTGTAAAGCAAATGCACATTAATTAACATTATAAAATGATTCAACATGAAAATATCAATATCATTTTGCACATTTTTAGATATTAAAATGTGAATTTTAAAAAAATACAATTACATTTGTTCAGATTTACTAAAGCATTTTTCTGCAAATGATCATTTGTGTATCAGAATAATAAGTAAAATAATTTGCAGTGAATTTGAGTTTTGAAGACTGCCATTTCTGCAACTTATTTTTCCTTTGTGCAGAATACAAAAATTACCAAAGTTGCATAAAAAACGGTAAATTTCGTTATTTTTCTTTTATGCAGATTAGGTAATAAAACAGTTATTAAATGTGTAGTCAGACAATAGCTCAGAATTATTTTCCCTCGGTGATGGAAACAGCTCAATGTTCTATTGCCCTCAGCCGTTCGCTTCGGGCAATAGAACACTGAGCTGTTTCCATTACCTAGGGGAAAATTATTCTGGTCCATTGCCTGGCTACACATTAAATAACTGTATACTATTCTGTTGAAATGGAATAGCCAGGTAAATTCTGGATTAACTTGACAGGGGTTATGAGACCGTATCGCCGTGGTAGCAAAATCCTAGTAATTTTTAAACGCCTTCAAAAGAAAAAAAAACAAAAGCACTTCTAACAGTATATAATAGTTATTCGGACTTCAAAGGGGATCCGGGTCCCTATTCCCTGTCTGAGTCGCAAGGAACCCGTATCCCCTGTTAAGGTTCCCGAATAAAATATAGTATATATTATTTGTGGCATAATTACACCTTATGTAAGTCAGCTGCATCCTGATTGTATTTTTTATTGCAGATACCCCTTTGCCGTGGCATTTGTCCCGGAGTCATCTGTGCGCTTTAAATATAGAGAAATTCGGTGTAATTAAACAGATATATCATGAACGTTTGGGTATTTGCTAAAAATACAAGTCTTTGGTCTTAATTTCCCTCATCTTTCAGGCTCGGGAAATTTTACCGCCCAACGACTTGTATTTTTTGCAAATACCCCTCATTGTCATGATATATCTGTTCAATAGCATATTACATTCCGGGTGTCTTGTGCACTTTTACTAGAACTGTATAATATTATTAATTCGTTAATTTCAGATGGATTCCTCGTCCTTGGAAGATGTCAACATTTCTCAGATTTTGTACGACTTTCTTCGGAATAATCAAAACTTATCAAGTGAGGAATTAATGAAGCACGCTCAGTACTTGTTTAAACTGAAGAAGCAACGAAGTAATATTTCTTTTGAAAAAGAACTTGCATTATTTACCGAATATCGTTTACACAAAGCCTTGCTACTTTATGTTCCACCTGTGTTGCTGGTGTTGGGCATTATTGGGAATGTTTTGTCTTTTTTCATTTTAAGACACAAAACAATGACGCGGCAATCAACTACACTCTTTTTAGCAGTATTATCTATTGCAGATTCGTTAGTTTTGTTTATAGGACTCTTCCGGAAATGGATAGGAGAGATAACCGGAGTTGATATTCAACACGAGTCTACGTTTTTATGTAAAACCGTTACTGTTCTCGGTTACAGCACAAGTCAGTATTCGGTATGGTTGATTGTTGCAGTAACTGTGGAAAGATTTATTGTCGTATGCCGACCGCTACAAGCAACAAGATATTGCAACCAACGAAGAGCGAGAAAAATTATACTGATAATGGCGGGTATATTCCTACTTATAAATTCCCATTTGTTCTGGACCGTGGAACTAACCGAACAGAACAAGAATGGGAAGATTATACTACATTGTGAAGCTGGAGAAGACTTTGTTACGTTTATAGATCGCGTTTGGCCTTGGATTGACTTTATATTTTATTCGCTAATACCCTTAGTAATACTATTATTTTTTAACACTCTTATCATCAAACAGGTTGTGAGGGCCACACTGGGAAGAGATATCTTACAAAATGGCTCATTGATCAAAGTAGATACACGTAGAAATACAAAAGACACAAATATCAAATTAACTATAATGTTGTTAACTATATCGTTTACATTCCTTGCTACAACTTTGCCAATGAATATTGTTCTTATTGCGTCCGTTGTATGGAGAAATGACATGGGAGACGCGAAGCAATTCTCGAAATATCTCTTGATAAGGACTATATTTGAGATGTTGATGTATCTTAACCACTCGGTGAACTTCTTTTTATACTGTGCTACAGGACAGAAATTTAGAAACATTGTTCTTCGCATGATCTGTGGCAGGTCTCCGTCAAATATATCTAATTTATCAGATCATAGTCAACACTTATACTGCTCAAGGGGAAATGCCGTAAATACTTGCAATGGACATCTCAAAACGGAAGAGGAAACAGCTCTATAAATAGAACAGTATGTTACATTTACTGTTCACTACTTTGGTTTTTATGAAGTAACTAGGAATGACGAACATTAAGAATGCATATTATGCTGCAAAAAATGTTTGTATGGGGATGAATCTGCCTTGTGATATTTTCCATCTGAGAATTTTTATTTTTATTACTGTTTCATGTATTTGTTGTCTGTTATTCAATAAATTTATTACTCTTTAGTATTATACTGAACTTGATGACGAGCGAGACAGTCATGTCTTTTGATAATAACAATATTGCACCATGTTTTGATTGCAATTTCAACAGTGATATCTCTTCAGTGCAGATAAAAAATCAAACATTTGGTAAAAAAATGCATTTAAAAGATCCTACAGACCTAAAATAACATTTAAACCAACTGAGGACAGAGATTAAACGTAGGAGATACTTCTTAGTTTTTTATAAGTTATAACTTTTAGATATTGTAAATTATGATTTTTACAATTAAGTACTAAAATTTATATATCATGAACAACCCTCTGTTTCACAAAACGTTAATTAAAGAGTTTTACGAAATGATATGGAGTACAATGAACATTAGACCATAACACACATGTTAGCTTCAACTGCAAAAAAAAAAAAAAAAAAAATTAAAGAGCTGTATGGCCATTTCGGAATAAAACTGTACCGTTGGCCAAAAAATTTACTGTTTGCCGCGAAGAGTAAATCAAACTTGAGTTGTAAAGCAGGCAAAGGGTGAAAAACAGCAGTACTCGTATCGGACTGGACTGGAGAGCTAACAGATAAAGTCTTATTGACAACAATTATATATAATAGCCTACACGAAGTGTAGATACCTATACCCTGTTTATAATACAAGCCAAGTTTTGTTACAATTGGCTCAGTGGTTTCAGATGAGAAGATGTTTAAAAAAGTTTACGACGGACTAACGGACATACGGACGACGGACGCCAAGTAATACCAAAAGCTCAAATAAACTTTAAGGCCAGGTGAGCATAAAAGGAATACGACCAGTCTTTAACCCTGTTGTTAGCCTCCAGCGGGAATCATATTATCAGGGATTTCTCATCAAATTGGAACAAAACTTAGTCACATTGGTCTTAAGACGGTCTCTTCCAAATAAAAAAGTATCTTGTAGTGTAAATTAATTTCGTGGTCTGTGGAAAATTGAAATCACTCGAAAAATAAAACTTTTATAGTACATGGAAAAAACTCAGAAAGAAGTGGTCACTAAGTCACATAAGTCATGAGATTGTCCATTTAAAAATATCTGGCACGTATGTTTGCTACAATCCGAGAATATATTTTAACATTTTACCGAATGGAAATGCATTCAAAGATCTTCTTATTTGAAACCACTAATCAAGTTAGAACCAAACTTGGTGACAATAGTTATAAGACGGTCACATCCGAAAAGGGTATCCGTCAGGTCTGTACCACATCAATAATGGTCACCATCGGGGAACATATATTAATATTATTTCTAATGTAAATGACATTAAAAAATATTATCCGAAAATTCTAGTCCAATTAGAATTAACGTCATCACAGTAGTCCTTAGATGGTCCATTCCTAAACAGGTATCTGGCAGGTCTGTGCCTGTTCCAGGAAGACCGACCGACCAGCGTCGAACATTATTTTACATAAGATTCTATAAGAAGCACATCCAAAGATCTTTCAGAAACCACTAGCCCGATTGAAATCAAGTTTGTCACTATGTGGCTCCTTCCACAAAAGGTTTTCGGCTGGTCCAATTAGAACGATCTGAGATATTAGACGCTGTGCATTTCATACCTCTGAAAGTACTCTCTGTTACAGGAATCGTCTAGCGGGACATCTTATTTAGACAGTTATGGATACTCTGGTTTCTGTAATTATGTATAGATATGGGAAAAAAAGTCCTGGAATTTTCGTAAAAATTATTGTTAAAAATTGGATAAATTACATTTTAATTTTGTTAAGCATCTATATGAAAAAAAATCGGAAGGCATAAAAGGTACCGTAGGAACGTTTTTTGAATTGATAATATATTGGTTATTTAAGATTCTTCATAGTTCCGTCTTGCTACAATTAGTATATTATTTCAAAGCCTAATAAAGTGATTGCATTTGCACAGTGTGCAGTATGAACAGTCAAGGCTGCATGTATATTGACAAAATAAAAGCGTTCAGTCCGAAAACCCAACAAAACAGCTACTGTTACTGAAAAATGACACATAGGGGTTAATTGCAGTTTAGGCAAAAAAATGAAATAAAAAAAACGGTTACAGATATAAAAAAATCAGATGGCGCCGCGAAAGTTAAAAAGAAATTATCAAGAAAACTAAAACAGGAATAAGTCAACTTTAAATGACAAAAATGCTCAGCATGTCAAGATACCCTACTGAAAATTTTGAAAAACAAATTCTGAATAATCGTATAGGAATTATTGGTAAAACGTGTGTAATTATATAACTTTTTTGGCTTATTTTTAAAAAACGATGTAAGATGAACGTTCAATTTAAATGCTAAGTTGTGGAGCATTTCAAGGATTTTATTTGATCTGTCTGTTTAAGATAGCTGCCAACGGGGAACTTAGTTTAACATTGGTTCCTCTTAAAAATGCGTTTAGGATGTCTGCCTCATCCAAAATGGCTGCCAGCAGGGAACATAGAAGTCTTTGCAATCTTCTCCCCTGACATTTTTTGCCACAATACATCAATGTCTATTGACATTCTAGAAAATGAGACTTTTTAACATTGTGGTTATTTGGACTTTCTAGGTCAGCCATGGACTAAGTGGGCTACAGGCTCGTGAGAGCCTTTTGTGTTTCAAGGGATCTAATATGACCTGAATGATTTTTACTTTAAACCATAAACAGAAGATTAAGACTGTGTTTGGTTCTTAATGCACTTGATCTGATAAATTATAAGAATGTGTTTTCCATAGGGTCTAATGTTGAATTAAGTTCCAGGCTGGTGGCCATATTTGATGAGGTACGAACCTGAAGGATTACCTTTTTATCGGAACATCTAAAAATAAATGTAATTTAGTTCCCTTCTATTACAAATAACTGTAGCACTTTTTACAATATTTTGAATGGATATGTTCTCAATAGGGTCTAATGTTTAAATATGTTCCTTGCTGACGGCCTTCTTGAATTGGGAATGGATTTGCTGGATAGCTTTTTGAAAGGGACCATCTAAGGACCAGTGTGACTAAGTTTATTTGTAATTAAACTGTGTAGTTATTGAAAAGATCTTAAGATGTTAAAACTATGTTCGCTTCTGGCGCCCATCTTTGGTGAGGTAAGAATCTACTGGACACTTTTTTAGGAGGGACCATCTAAAGAGCATTGTTACTAATTTGTGTTCTAGTTGGACCAGTAACACAGTTAAAAGCGTGTTTTGTGTATTTGTTTGGACTTGCTTCATATACATTTATTCATATCCTGCCCTGAATGTAGGTGTCCTTCAATCTAGGGTCTGTAAAAAGATTCCCAGTAATAGAGAGATGTATGTTCTTTTTTAAGATATGTTGTACTTGTTTTTGAGAAAATTTAACATATGAGCAGGACCTTTAGTACATTAGTCCTGTTAAGTTTGGTTGAATTTAATTCAGTGGTTTCAAAGGAGATGAAAATGTGATTTTGCCATAGGGTCCAATCTCAAACTATGTTCCGAGCTGGCGCCCGTGTTTTTTTTTGGATCCAAACGAAATGAGCAATCTTTGTTGAGGACCTTTACATCATTCCTGTGACGCTATGAGTGTTCTTGTTGTTGTTTATTTTTTTGTGGCTATCTTCGTTTAGTCTTATTGTCTGGTCACGGATGACAGTGGTTGTAACAACATTTTGCCCGTTGATTATAGACGATCATGCAGATCATGGATACAACGTTGTCTCTTCCTTAGTGTTGCATCCATAAAGAGATATCCCCGTGGTAGTGATGTATGCTCTCTCTATACTTCATAAATAGAAATAGTTAGTGTATTTGTTCTTTAATGATCTTTTTTTCATTTGAATACACACTTATGCATGGAGGTAATACAAAATTACCTAACAGAGTGGCCAAGAGCGCAAGTTCATGGGACAAAAAAAGACAAATCAGGCGGAAACCACCGGCTAAATTATTGACCGCAATGGTCCTGACTTGGTACAGGCATTTCAAAAGAAATGGTGTGTTAAACCGGTTTTATGGCTACCCAAACCTCCCCTTCCATAGTGTCCGGAAGCAACTTAACAGCAATTGCCTATTTATATTTGGCATTTTATCATTTTTATGTAATTTCCAAAATGTTATTCTCAGCACTTGTTTAGAGTGCCTATATTTCATGATCCCAGTGTGTTCATTTTTTTTGCAATGTACACTATGGTTATTTAATTGCTTCTGTTCTTTTATTATTGTTGTCATTTTGTCGTGCAGCGGTTGTCAGAACAGCTTGTCAGTTAATTTTTAACATATGTTGACGAACCCGTGTAGGAAATAAATACTAAAAAATACCGAAGTTGCATTAAAACAGTAAATTTCGTTCTGCTGTACACGTTTTTCAAGGAGTAGCATTAAAATCAAAGAATATGGAAAGTAATAATCCAAAAGGGGTCTAAAAAAGTACCCATTTCCAAAAAATATCAAAATAGGAAGCCAAATCCAGTACAAAGGACATCTACCGAGTGCCATACACGGAATGAAGCCTCATTATTTTGAGGTAGTTGGAATTTTGATAAAAACAGTAAATTTAAATAACACGCAAAGGATGAAAACATGGATGAAACTTTGATTCACAAGCGACTGCACCGGAAAAACACTAATGACATAAATAACGATAGGAACTAGAGATAGCCGGACGTGGTAACGGCACTTAGCAAACGCCAGCGGTAGGGTTAAACCGGCTTATGGGTACCCAAACCTCCCCTTTTATCTATTCCGTTTCCCTATAGTATGAAAAACATACCAATAAAACCCAATACAGGTCGACTATTAACATCATGACCACTATCTTGAAAAAAATAAAAAATATGACAAAACATAATTTAGGGAGATGGATCAAAGAGTGTTTGCCGCTAAACTGCAGGCTAGCTAAAGGAACCTAGTCTTCTGGTAAAACACTGTCGCACTACGGAAGAAAAATCAAACTCAAAACTTTCCGAATAGCTTGGCGAAAAGCTTGTTATGTATTTCAGTAGAAATCGGCATTATCAGTGAAAGGCCAGCACATGTTTAAAATCTTCAGGTCACTGGATTCCAAAGCAAGTATAACGAATTTGCGTAGAATGTCCACTATCCACACTTCCACAAAGAATGTAAATAATAAACAAAATACCGAAGTTACTGTCAATTTGTTATCTGCATATGCGCGTTTTGACAACTTTGACAACTTATATCTCAACACTTTAGATAAAACCAAAACAATTGGAAGTCCATAACTAAAAAGCTTGTATAAGTTGATAGAGGACAAATAACAAAAAGGATTAAAACAGAAAAGCCAAATTTCAGCTAAAGACAGAGCTATGCGTGAGGAAGATACTCCTTAGTTTTAATCAAAATTTTGTAAAATTTATAAATGAAAATTTTCAATTGATTCTGTTTTCGGGTCAATAACGTCCCAGTTTTTTTCTGGATTTGTTATCACATTCTGAAATTTTTAACAAAGTTTCCATAACATTGAGGATGAGAAATGTCTTTTGTAATTACCTGTTTGCATGAGTCTTTTTGTCGGGCAAATGATTACAGCGGTTCTAAGAGTACTTTACATGTTTATTTAAAGTTTGTTGACAACCCGGCATCCATGAAGAAGGCAATTAATTCCGCTCAAACAGGTGCTAGGGGCCGTCGTAAACTTAATATGAGGTATGAGCGCAACTCATTGAGAAGGTCTCATAGAAGTGACTTCAAGATGAAGATTAAAATACATGATTTGTTCTATTGTCTGTTTTAATCATGTTTTTTGTAGATACATGTTTTTTTGACTCGTGTGCATTTTCATTTTATCCTTTTTTTTAATTACAAGGACAAACTGGATATTAAACAGATAAAGGTGTTGAAATTTAGAATTTTACTGTATCAGCGTTCACATAGATATCCCCTGGAAAATTGTCACATATTTTTGAGGCCATACACTTAAACTGCATATATTCCATTATCAAAACTTGTGTTTGAGAAACCAGATACTGCCATAATTGCAGAGCGAAATACGTGTCTTTTTGAATTTACAATATAATACTTTTGACTATGCTAGTAGATAGTTGTCAATTAAGTAGAGTCTAACCTGAAACATTGTCCCATAGATGAGAAGAACTAGTGTTACTAAAGAAAATTGTGAACATTGAAACATATTCTGGGGCTATATAAGGCATGTATACAAATGCCCCTACAAAACAAATTGATGAATAGCAGTTGCATTTCAATATGCACATCTACACATCATAACATATAAAATAACAAATATAAATGCATTCTGTAAAAATTTTTGAGAGACTTGTCTTCGTAAACAGTGTAAATATATCGTAAAACAAATTTTGAAGCAAAAGGGCACAGTTTGTTTTGAGAAAAAAATACAATAAAACAGATTCTGCAAATACTGAAATAAGTGAGAACCGAACTGTCAGTCTAAAAATTAGTGCAACGCGAAAATTACTACATTTAAAGTATTGAAAAATCTTGTTTTAAATGAAATTAATTGTTAATACCCTTAGTATGAAAAAGAGAGACATATATTAACACACTGACATGTATGTGTAGTATAATTTAAGCTACTGTATTGGCATAGATAACTTATGACAACAAACTTTCCCTTTCATTGTTGTTTCCTCCCACGGATTTCATTTTACAACTTGATTTGACATGTTCAACACTGCGAGTGCCTTATAAGAAGCAGAAGATGCTTACTCTACCGGTGTACCTGATCTCATCCATGGTTTTTATTGGGTCCGTGTTGTTCATCTTTGTGTGTGTGTCTTCATTTTTTTCTTTTCTGTGCCGTACTCATATTGTGTCTGTTTATTTGTTTCCGATTTTGCCATTGTTCTTGGACTATTCGTTTCGGATTGACGATTTGGTTCTCACTCTACATCATCGATAAAATAAGGAATTGCAATGCTTTAGTTTTTGGTTGGCCCAAATTGTACAATGTCTGAATTAGAAGTGAATAAAATGACAAAAACGAAAAAAGAAAACAGCGAAAGAATACCTTTAGTTCTAACTTACCATCCTCACAATGTATCTATACAGAAAATATTAGTACAGAATTTAAAAAAATATATATATATACAAGAAGATCTACTGATGGCTGAAATTTTTACCATCTTTGCTAATTACAGCCTATCGCAAAGGAAAAAGTTTAAGAGATCATTCAGTGTCCAGCAAAATCAGGACCGACCAGACCAATAACAATAAGTCATATAGGAGAACACGACATTGTGGTCGCAAGATCTGTCGAACTTGTCCCTTCACTATGGAAACAGAATTCATCAATAAAAATACAAAAAAAAAACAAACGTAAACAACAATAGGAACTCGGGACAGCCGGACTTGGTACCGGCACTAGCAAAAGCCAGCGGTAGGGTTAAAGCGGTTTATGGGTACCCAAACCTCCCCTTTCTCTGTCCCGTTTCCCTATAGTATAATAAACATACGAATAAAACCCATACAGGCAGACCANTTGAAAAGAAAAATGGGGGAACAATACGTAATTTTGAAAGATGGGTCAAGGAGTGCTCGCCGCTAAACTGCCGGCTAGCTCAAGGAGCCTAGTCTGCTGGTAAAACACTGTCGCACTACGGAAGAAAAATCAAATTCAAAACTCCCAATGGGTTGGTTAAGAATTATCATCTATTTCAGTAGACATCGGCAGTATCAGTGAGAGGCCAGTATGTGTGTAAAATGCTCAGGTCACTGGATCAACTTATCAACAAATTATCGTAAATTTTAGTTTTAATTTTACCAGAGTCAAATGGTTAGATCCAGAGAAGGGCAATTTTTAGAATCGTTATTAGCTTTATTTAGTTTCTGTTGTTGTGGGTAAATGATGTCGACATAATCTAAAAACTGGGGATTTTCAATAGTAAGGATATCGTCAATATACCTTCTGTTATCATTGAAAATAGAAATAAGTTGATCACTGTTTTGTATTGTCCCATTTTGTAATTTCTTCATGAAGTCACGTTCGTAACAGAAAAGAATAAGATCTGCAATGAGAGGTGCACAATTTGTACTCATGGGAATTCCAATGACCTGTTGATAAACAATGTTGCCAAAACGAACAAAAATGTTGTCAAGCAAAAGATTAAGTGCTTTAATCGTATCATCACACGTCCAGGAGGAATGATTGTTGTAAGTAATATTAGAAAAGAATCCTTGCTATTTGTTACAACAAATAAACTGCAGTCCAGAAAATTTAAAAGACAATTTAATCAATTGTCCTAATTTAGATTTAATCTAATTATGTGGAAGCGTTGTATAAAGTTTAGAAAAAATCATAACTGTCGATAGAGGAAACTGGTTTTTGTATGGATTGCAATTCATCTAAAACTTCAACAGAGTTTTTACACTCCAAAAGTAATTGACACCAGAGTTTTGATCAGTTTTTTCACAATATTTTATAATTAACTCCTTTATACAAGAAAGTGCACTGGTCAAATGGATGGACAAGTTAGTAATAGAACAATTACTCGATGCCGAAATAAAACGATGCTTGTGGGGGTTTGTGTGAAGCTTAGAAATCCAGTACATTGTATGCAAGGTGTTATCTTTAGGTGGAACTTTGAGCATTTCTGTATCCTTGTAATGTTGTTTGGTGAGAGTTTGTTCTTCACAATTGGTGCCTTTGAAAGTATTAGACTTGGACTAATGTATTAATGTACAATCCTTAATGTTAATTAATGTACAATCCTTGGACTGGTATCTTCAATTTTATTTATTTTTATATTATATTTGTTATTTCAATACCTTTTTTATATATATTTTCCTGTGATTAATTTTTGTTTCGTGTTGAGGGCTAATAAAATTTCCTGCTCCTACCCATTTGGATTTCTTCAACTATTGGGCTCCACTCCAAACAATGAACGTCAAACTTATTTTACCTGTAAAGAATAACTCCAAACTATAAACGTCAAATTTATTTTACCCGTATTCCACTTGTGACGTAACATTTCACTTCTCAGCCATTTTGTTTCTCCCCCCTTTGATGACATCAATGTCGATGATCTTGGCCAACCCCTACCTCTGTCTTCTTGTTTTTTTTAATAATTTTTACGTTTTGATATGCATATATATATTTTTTGTTTTACCTTTTATCGCAGTTCAATAAGAATTTTAACTCGTTTGTTTACAAATTCGTTTCAAATTTTTAGCCATTAAATTGAGACTAATATAAAAATTCAATAGGCACAAGTGACCCCTCATGTGTCGAAAACACAACTCAAAACTAATAAAAATGTCTGACACTTTAAAACTTGTTATTCCAAGAACGCAGTAAACATCAATGACGGACCATTGAAGAAAATCCTGTTTTAATATGTTACATCTGCTCTTGACAAAAACTCGTCAACACAAACAACAAGGATTTCAAAGATTTTTATTTACTACAATGCTATCAGTATTGAATGGATTTATGTATTAACACCATCAAACGAGTGAGGTGTGAAATATTACCAAACAATTGTTAACAGTCAATATATATATATATATTTTTTTTATTTTAACACCAAGCACATACATAGCACATTTACATTATTATTACATTGCTAAGGGAACTAAGGTTTCCATCGACTTTGAAGTAATTTTAGGACAAAAAAGGATATTCACGTAATGGCTAAGACTAGCAGAGGACGAAAATGTGCATTCAGCAACTTGAACCTTGAATAATGGAAAATGCGTACTGCGATTGGAGAGAAAATGCCCTTTCAAACGTTTCAGATAACAAAAGAAGATACAATACCAGCCATCTGATTATATTTTACCTTGAGATTGATATTTATTTTCTTTAATTTATCGTTTGATTGATTTCTCAAGACTTCGTATTCTGATATATTTGCTGCACAGTAATTTTAATAAATTGCTTGCTCTTTTTTTAATGTTTAGAAATGTTTGTGGTAGAAATGGTACCATTGAATATAAAACAAATGGTATATTAATGAAAGGAAGATAACAGGAAACACTTACATAGCCGAACATTACAATCACATGTCAGAATCAACCAGGGAACTGCACTAGAAAAACAATAAAATGACAAAAAACATGTATTGAGGGGGTGAATATTGTTCACCTCTGATTGAAGACCCTCAGGCGACATCAAGATGTAGACAGGAATAAAAGCCCTGTCCTTGATAAACTGGAGTTTTCTATGTGTCGTGTTTGTTTTTGTTATATGAACATTCACTCCATATTCTTTCATTTTTGCTATGTATTCTCATTCTTATTTTTTCATTTAATGCACCAGCCCAGTAGTCAGTACTTCGGTGCTGACCCGAAAGCCGATTCTATTAAGAACCTTACAATATCTTAATTCTTTTAAATTTCGTTGAAAACTAAGGAGTAACCTTCATGCAAAGCTCTGTCCTTAGCTGATTTTGGCTTATACATTTAGATCATGTTGGTTATTTGTTCTCTGTCAGTTTTTAAACATCTTTGAGTTTATATTCTTCGAAACGTTTAGATTGTATCTGTACTGAAGAGACATAATTTGTCGAAATGCGCATATGCAGAATTTAAATTCACAGTAATCTCGATATATTTACTACTCAACAAAAAAAAAAAAAAAAAAAAAAANATATGCAGAATTTAAATTCACAGTAATCTCGGTATATTTACTACTCAAAAAAAAAAAAAAAAAAAAAAAAAAAAAAAACGTCCACTCACGTTTTTTGTGGAATATTATTTAAAATAAAAGATTATTTTTGTTCTCTTTAATTTATTATAATCTTTATCAATACTCGAGTCTAATTTTACTCTTGAAAAGAACACTTCCGGTCAAAATTAAGAGAACTTCCGGTTGATACAATCGAGACATAAATGAACATGTGCAGAAAGTCGATATTTTTGTCAAACAAGAACAACATTGACACACTGCATGATTACAAACAATTTTCCATTTTGAAATAATCGATACTTCAACGAATTTTCGAAAACGAGGCTCTCACTTACTTAATAAGATCTGGCAGTTTTGACCTTTTGGAGAATTTGTTGTAGTGTGACCTTAGATAAAGTGAAAGAAGACTTTAGTTTGTTTAGAATCATTACTGAGTTATCCTGAATTCATCGAAAACAACAAATTTCGGAAAAACGGATAAAGTCATGACATCAAACTGAAAAACGTCTAAACTCCAGAATTCGATCTTGACCTTATTTTTAGGAAATTTTTTTAGTTTTTCGATAGGTTACCCATAAGGTATTGATTTTATCAACAAATAATGAAAATTCAATTACGACCGTCATTGACCTTATGTTGAACTCCGCAAAAAATTTGTGACCACTGTTTATAAAAATGTTTCTCATTAGCACCGACTAAAGTTTGTCATAACAAATATGCAAGGAACGAATAAAAATTGTTTTTTTCTGCGGAGTATACACCAATAATTTAAGTTCTATCATCCCTGTCAGAAAATATATTGAAGATCATATTAGGTGGACGTTTATTTTGTTGATTGGTATATTTATCTATTGTTTTCTGTGATAGTATTGTGAATAGTTGCATCACAAATCTGTAAGAACTTCTTCAAACTCTTCCAAACATAAGTCCCATTATAGCAAAGCATTGATTTTGTATTATGTAACTAATCCTCATTACCAGGCATTTTTTCTCAAGAATTCTAGACACATATATCAATATCTTGTCTCCGGTGATGTAAAAATATTTTGTGGAAGAATAAAGCGATTTCAAACATAGAAGTATTGACGATCACATTATTTAAAACACTTAAGTTTAGATAAACAATATATTTCGCAAGTGTTCCGATGTTTCAGCATGTAACTGGTATTTCAATCTGTAACAATTATTCAAACTATTTCACAATTCGCTTCTGCGTTCATTTATTGCAATAGAAAAATAAAACTTTTTTCAGTTACAGTTTTCGATATTTTACTCATACCAAACATCTCATTGAGTACTGCTACCTAATATGTCCTTGTCATCTGCAAGTCATTAGCACTGCAAAACCTGGATGGTCAGCTTAATTTGAAGGATTGGACGAGTCACTACTACAATATATGAAGAATAATAGTGTCAATTTTCTTGTCGTGGTATTCCATTTCAGAGATAGTGACATCCGTCCTCCTGTATACGGCGAATACTTAGCATCTTAGCTGATGCGAAATTCTGTGAATTTTACCAAAGGCCAATTATTTCTACAAAAAATAAAATACATTCTCCACAAGTTTTGAAATTCCTTTTGTTTCCTGAAGTCATGGTTGGTCAATCGAATGTATTTGGGTAGCATTCTGGGTCAAAACTGTTTACATTTGAACTTTCTGTGATTTGACGTGTTACAGCTATGACGTTTGTTTGGAACACGAACGATTTACATGCATTGCAGGATACGTTAATCCTGCCCGTCTGAACGTTCCCCTTATGCACTAAGTTGAGAGGATCATGCCCGGGTAATTTCTCAAAATTGTATATTAAAATATATTAAAAACGGATTTGAAAAATGAAATACCGCTTCAGTGCTAAAATGAGGTGGTTGGATATCCGTTGTTTGACAGGTCATTTTCTAACCCATAAACAAAAGCAATACATGGTACATGGTACATGATCGATGATCCATCGGAAATCATTTCATGTTTTGGAGGTCATTAAGTCGTACTACTTATTCTTTTATCAAATTAGCGTTTCGGAAATAAGATATTACAAATAATGCAGCTTCATACAAAGTAAAAGTAGTGCCTCTTTGATTTTCAATTTATTACTTTGGACTATGCTTGTTAGCAGATTGCAGCCTTTTAATTAAAGTCTAAACTTTAAAAATGTCCGAACATGAGGGGAAAGTGTTGAAAAAAAAGAAAATTGTAAGCAATGGATAGTCTTCCGGGGACAATATAAGGTGAGTCGACACATGACTCATACCAAACAAATTGCAGAATAACAATGGAAGGAGGACATTATGCACACCTACAAATCGTTTAAATAGCACTGCTTAATATCAAAACAATCTGTGAAAAATTATTCGAGGGAAGCTTCATTCAGATCTGTCATTGTAAATGCATGGCAAACTTATTCTGGAGCGAAAGTCAGAATGACAATTCTTGAGGTTATAGTTTGACTTGACCAAGAATCTTCAACAAATACACCGGCAAACAAATACCGAAGCAAGAACGAGGAAAGGGGGAATTTTAAAACCATAGATCCAAAATCACGGCAATTCCCATCCGACACAAATTGAGACAGTATGACAAAGACAAAACAAACTAGAAGTGGTGCCATCAGAAAAGATGGCCATCTCCGCACTCACCTGTTTGACACAGAAAACAGTCGTAATTGACCCTTGGGGTAATTTTCCTCAACATTTTTAAAATCAAATTATTGATAGTCACTACTTTTACTAAGAAAGTATAAAAGGATATACGGTTGCTAGGTAGAATTTCCAAAAATGAGTGGTCTTTGAGACAAATTTGGAATCAATTATTTTGAAAATCCAATTGGTGAAAATGATTGCCCTAATCGAAACAAATCCTAACACTATTGTTGCTAGGTAGATTTCCAAAAAATAAGTGGTCTTTGACACTTTCAGGAAATTTACCAAATTTGGAATCAATTATTTTGTAGATCGAATTGGTGAAAATGATTGCCCTAATATAAACAAATCGTAACAGTATGGTTGCTAGGTAAAATTCCAAAAAATAAGTTGTCTTTGACACTTTCAGGAAATTTACCAAAATTGGAATCAAACATTTTTGAAAACCGATCGGTGAAAATGTTTGCCCAAATAGAAACAAATCCTAAAAGTATGGTTGCTAGGTAGAATTCCAAAAAATAAGTGGTCTTTGAGACTTTCAGGAAATTTACCGAACTTGGAATCAAATATTTTTGAAAATTCAATTGGTGAAAATGTTAGTCCTAATTGAACAAATTACTACATGTATGGTTGCTAGGTAGAATTCCAAGAAATAAGTGGTCTTTGAAAATTTACCAAAGTAGGAACCGGAATCAAAATTCTGAAACTTTATTGCACATCTGCAGACTATATGCAACAATTCTATCACAAAATTAAAACACTAAACCCAAAAATGAAGGAGGAGTTCCACTGAAAAGCTCACATATATAAAATAGAAATCTTGGGCCTCTTGTTTGCACCAAGACCAATATAAAAAATCCGAAAGCTTATTGCGCATCTGCAGCATATATGCAACAATTCTATAACAAAATTATAACACTAAATTTAGTGTAGGAGGAGTTCTACTGACAAGCTCACATATATAAAACAGATATCTTGGGGCCTCTTGTTTGCACCAAGACCAATATAAAAAATCCGAAAGCTTATTGCGCATCTCCAGCATATATGCAACAATTCTATAACAAAATTAAAACACTAAATCCAAAAATGAGCGAGGAGTTCCACTGACAAGGTCCATCTTACGGACAGACGGACAGACGGACGGACGGACGGGACCAAAAAAATATCCCCGCATTTTCTTCAGAAAAGTGCGGGGATAATAAACAAAAATAAAAAGAACGCCACACAACTAAAGCACTAGCAGTGTGAACCGCTATAAAAACTGAGGTATCATCAGGTGCTCCGGAAGGGTAAGCATGATCTGCTCTACGCGTGAATCATTCATTCAAACTTAAAACCATGACACGGAGACTTATATAAAAAACCGGATATTCCACAAGTACAGGTGACTTGTCATGTGTAAGAGACACATCTCATCTTTGACAGTTTTACACTTGTTTTTCGAAGAACATTACAAACAAGAAACAAACAACAAGGGAAGATCATGTGTTAATATGTTTCACCTGCTCATGATGAAAAGTCGTCAATTCAAAGAACAAACAATATTAAAAGTTTCTGTCTGACTATAAAGCTAACCATATTAAAAGATGTGTGTGTTAACGCCATTAAAATGAGTGGAATGGTGATTAATTACACAACAATTGTTAACAGTCGGTATTTTTTTTCTTTAACATCCAGCACAACAGCAAGGGAGTTATATATTTGAATTAGATTGAATTATTGACTACACCATGCCTTTCAGACACGTGAATTGGTATCGATTTGCTTTGGATTCGGATTCTGAACCTGCTCTTTTTTGAAAATCTCAGAAAGTGTATTGTGACGTCATAGACACAGACAGCAATGTAGACGAGAAATCCGTCTTCTTCCAGGTCCTCTCATTCCATTTTCTGTTATATTAGAATACCACGACAAGGCAATTGACATTGCTATGCTTCAGATATTGTAGTAGTGACTCGTTCAATCCTTCAGATAATGCTGGCAATCCAGTTTTTGCAGTGCTTAAGACTTGCAGATGGAAGGTATATGGTTATTTTTATTTAAGCATGGATTGGGCTTTGTACTCTTAAATTTAACCCCTCGCTAACGCTCAGGGTTAAATTCGAATATAAAGGCCCAGTCAAAGGTTCAATGACGAAAGCCATATACTTGCCATGAATAATTTCTTAATTCAAGCACATATCCATGTTAGGGAAAGGCAGTGAGCGGCATATTAAAATTTTGAAATTTACCATCCCACTATTTGGTCCTTAAACAAATTTTTATTTACAAACTCAATGGTTTTCCTCACATTTGTTCTTTAGGTAGAACTTTTTACTGCACGTTCTTTTTTTATTTCAGTAAACCCCGAAAAAGAGAAACGCGTGAAATAGGAAACGATTTTGTTACCAGCACATAATCTTATTGTTTACTTTTTCTTCATTTGAATCGATTACTATTTTATTGTCACTAAGTTACCATACGTCTCAGCAAAAAGAGTGTCCTTTGCATCCACTATATGCTGTAACATACATTTATTTACGTAAACAAGGGACATATTCACCTTTATCTTGTTAAAAGATGATGATTCTTGAAATTAAATTCTGGCTCCTCTAAAATGTAACACAAATTTTGAAATACCTCTTTGTGCATATTGGTATTTCTTTTTTGCAGTTAAATCTTAGTTTTGCACAAATTATTAGCCGGATTTACGTTCAGGGTTAGTTTTAATTAATCCATGGTGTTCCTTCGCCCGTCTCGGGTTTGAATTTTTTATTTTGCTTCAATATCAAACTCTGTATACTCTGTAAAGGACATAATTTTAATTTCACTCATAAATATGTTGTATTAGGTTATAAATCCACATTTTTCTCAAAAACTAATTGAAAGGTAAAGTATACCATGATGAAAAACAGGTGTGCAGTATGCTTATTTTTCAAATTGATAATATATTTGTCTCATTTTTAGGTGCTATACATAAACAGCAACTTGGCATACAAATGGACACTAATTGTGCTCCCTTTTTTCGCAAACTTTTTTATTCGTACGAGACTGAATTTCTTCAGGGCTCGTAAAAGATCATAAATTAAAAGATGCCAAATCCTTCAATCTCACTTATAGATACAGTTGGGGCAGTCATAACCTCTCATCCAAGTTAACTCCAAGTTAACTTAGAAACAATTCTAAGTTAACTTGAAGTTAACTTAGAGCAGACGCAGAACAGTTCTAGAAACATAAAACAATCATTTTCTAAGTTAACTTAGAACATTTCTAAAAGCAGTCATAAAACAGTTCTAAAAGTGGTAATAAAAACGGTCATTTTCTAAGTTGACTTTGAACAGTTCTAAAAGCAGTCATACAGAAGACCATGACTGCTTTTAGAACAGGTTATGACCGTTTTTAGAACAGCTCTACTCGATGACTGCTTTTAGAACAGTTCTACTCTATGACTGCTTTTAGAACACTTTTCTAGAGCAGCTCTAGAACTGTTCTAGAACAGTTCTAAGTTAACTTAGAGCAGTCATTAGAACAGTTCTAAGTTAATTTTGTGAGAGGTTATGACTGCACCCAACTGTATAATGACGATGGTCTTCCATTAAAAACACCTGTCTTTTGCTAAATGGAACCCAATTTATAAATCTGGCATAACTACAGATAAAGTAAAAGACAGAAACCACTATATTTACATCTTAATCGGACTTACATCTCAAATTCGACGAAAATGTCATCTCATTTCTAAAAGTTCCGAGAAAATGGACGATTGTAATATCAATATTATCGTAACATGGACAGTAATATTCCAGCTTCTACTTCTTCCGGAAGGTATGTTTCACAGTTGATTCCTTACGCAAGAGCTACCAAAAATCATACAGGCTTTCTCAGTAGACATAGTTATCTCCGTGACCGCCTTATTCATCAAAGTTCCAAAAATTCCGTCTCATACTATTATTTAAATAGTTATTTAAGTGATATCAATCCAGTGTGGAAAATGTGAAGTTACAGTTTGAAATACAAAATATACCGATGTTGCATAGCAAAACTGTAAATTTCGTTATGCTGTACACGTGTTTCAAGGAGTTACCTCTCATCAGCAGCATTAATATCAAATAATATGGAAAGCCATAATCCAAAAGTTGTCACAAAAGAAGTACTCATTACCAAAAAAAATCGAAATAGGAAGCCAAATCCAGTACCAAGGACATCTACCGAGTGCCATACACGGAATGAAGCCTCAGTATTTCTTAGTGGTTAGAATTTTGATAAAAACAGTAAATTTGTATAAAACGCAAGGTAAAATTTTCACGCAAGGTAAAATTTTGAAATCTGATTCAATTTAACTTAGGATGATCATTTCTTTTTTTCAATAGCAGTTTATTTCGAGATGTTAACGGACACCTCTGCAATGGAAGGGGATGTTAGGCGTGCCATATATAATCTGTTTAACCCACCATTTCTTTTGAAATGCCTGTACTAAGTCAGGACCATTACGGTCGACAATTTTTTCGGTGTTTGTCTTTTCGTGTCATGGACGACTTTTTATAACTCTGTTCGGTAATTTTATTATTACCCCTATTCTCATTTATTTTTGGTGGTTCTCAATTAATAGATTTTTGGTATTTTGGTATTTTTGCAAATTGAATCATGCTTTTCAATATAAAAATTTAAGAAACTGGCTATCAGTTAATGTCTCCATCAGTCCTTCATCGCCCCTAGTTCATGTCCGCCGTTTAATATATACAGTGATTTCTAAAATTTTGTACGAATTCCTCTTGCAAGATTGAAATAACAGGAAAAATCCATTTTGAAACCCCTTGGTAGATGGATTAATCAAACACATACATGAAGTTGGTGCAAAACGGAACTCTTGCCAAATAACAAATACAGACCATACAAACAACTTAACACTGAACTTACTGAAACTGTAAAAAAGAGGGTTTTTGAAGTTTTATATGCAGCGAGTAACAACAGAACAGTCAGTCCAGAAGAGTAGTATTCAAAAACATTGAAATCATCCGAAACACAAAGAAACAAAACCATCACACAAGTGCAAAATTGAAAAAAAAATGGAAAACACATACAGATAAATTGGACGGACCCAATCAAAATTATTGGTAGGATCATGTGCACCCGTAGAGTAACTCCTATTTATATAAGACGCTCGCAGTTTTGAACATGTAAATTCTCACCCCAGTACGCCTAGTAATGTATAAGTTAACGGTTAGTGTTCAAATATAGAAAATCGAGACTTTTATATAGAAAATCGAGACTTTTATCCAATGCTTCTTACAATAGAAATTGTTTACAATTTTCTTAATTGGCCTAAGCATTATTCAACCATTTTTCGCAAACTCTACTTACCAAAAAACCGTTCGCCGAGAACTCAACCTACTGGGGATGATTCCGGTAAGACACCAATATAGCTCTATCAAGTAATTCTCTGTACCGACTACTTGCCCGCGAGTAGGAGTTGATATTTTATGTACTGTTCGACAAAAGAAACGTTAATAGGTTCTAGTTAGTGAGTCTAGGATGATGTTTTTTTCGCTGGACTTGATTGCTCTTTGTTCAGGGGCCGACTCCGACCTGCCGTTGGGTGTTGGGTTTTCTCACCGTTCATTGAAGATCTTATGGTGGCTTTGAGTTGTTATTACTCCCCTTTGGGTCGTTGTCTCTTTGACACATTCCCCGTTTCCCTTTTTTTCTAATTTAAGAAAAATGTTTATTTGGCAATTTTTTAATTGCGATCTTAAACAAATTGTTGGAGTTTGGATGTAGTGCTAAATACCTATGAATTTGATACCGGCATGCATTAAAAATTCAGAGTAAGAGAAGATAGCAGCCATCTAATTATAATAGACTTTGAGACTGCATTTTGATCGTCTGATTAACTTGTATTGAGTATAATTTTTAGTTGCCAAGGCTTTGTATTCCGATGTATTAGCTGCATAATAATAATGATGATAAGTTTTTTTTTTCTTTTTTTTTGTAGAAATTATGTAGAAATGGTACTATTAATATAAAATAAAAAAAAATATTTTATTCTTACTTTCTCAAATAATATTGTGAATATATTTGCTCCACTAGTTGTATCAAAATGCTTAAAGAACTTTTTAAAACTTTTCAAGAACTTATCTATAAAATTCGATTAGAAGCATTAAAACGATTGAGTTTGTACTCGATAACTTATCCTTATTCACAACTCAAACATTTTTAAGCTACTTACCAGTCACCTTTGCACAAGAATGGTAGGTACATATACTAATACCTTGTCTCGAGTAAAGGAAAATAATATTTTGATAAGAAATACATAAAAGTAGAAATAAAAGCTTTGGAGAGCACATCATTTTAAATAGTGAACGTTTTCATTAACAATATATTTGTTTGGTTTGCAAAGTTGATGGTATTCCTATGGGTATTAATTCTCAAATATATATATATACTCTATAACTTGCTTCTATGCTGCATGTATTTGAAACCTTTTTCATAAAAAAGTCAAACAATTTTTTTCTGTGATAATATTCCATATTTGTATTTAGAGCCAATATTTCAGAAAGTACTTGTATCTGATATATATTTGTCTTCTTCAAGTCATTAATACTACTAAAACTGGATGGGCAGCATTATGTGGAGAATTGGCCGAATCACTACTACAATATATGTAACATAATGTCAATTTCTTGTCGTGATATTCCTGTTCTAGAATAGGGACATCCATCCTCCTGCATACGGTGAATATGAAGCTTTTTACACTATAAGCCAAGTGCGAATCGAGTAAAAAATTTATCACTAGTAAAGACATGAATTATTTCGTGTTAATTCGTTAACTTACAGACGAAAATTGTTTTTATTTCATCTGTGTATTAGAATAATATAAACGACACCGAATATAATTCAAAGTATATTTAGTACTTGTGTACTTAACATCCAGGGTGTTGAAATCCCAGTCGAATCAAACTCGCTATCGTTTTTCTACTGGTTAAAACAACAACGAAAAATCGTGCAGAACTATTGGAAGTAACGCACAAGGTAAGTTTTAATGTTATAAGGGCCTAGTTTTAGTTGTAAATATTCTCAATAAAGCAAAATTAAGCAATTACGGTGTTACATCTTCACAGAGTCAATCTGTTTCCACAGCGCCACTAATATATATCTTACAATTATTCCTGTCGACAAAGTAGATGTTTTAGCTGTTGGTATCAATTATCGAAGTTTATGCTAAATAAGTATCCGAAGATCTTTACTCAACAGACTTACGCCAATTACAATCTATTGAAATACACATTTTTCCCCTTTCAAGTATCCGTATTATAATCTATTAACAGTTTTGTAGATACTTTCCACAGTATAAGTTTCGGAACATATAATCTGTCAAATATTATAATAAATGAGAGAAAAAAATCTCTTAATTCAATAAAGCAAAAAGCTGAAAAAATGTTGAATTAATATATGAAAACTGGTAGTGAGCGCGTTCATTGTATACATGACAGACAAGTGCTATTAAATACATTGCGTTCTTACTCTTAATGGGGATGGGGGGGTAGTTGTTCCGGGGATTTGAACCCTTTTCTGGATTTTTTTTTAATTTCATGCCGAATTTAGGCAAAATTGACCCAAAGGTGACACATAATTAATTAGATCCCTTTTATCTGGAACCACATTTGACCCCCCTTTTCGAAGGATGGATCCGCCGGTGTATTCTGGTTTCAGCCGGGGAATACGGCTTGATATATCCTAGATGCTCAGTTACATTCTTCAAACTCTATGAACTTGATTGATTAACAGTTAAAGGGCTATGATTTTAATGAAAAATGTAAGAAAATGTAAACGTTTATACATATATATAGCACATTTGCAGTCTATCAGTCTTTTCCCGCCAATACTGAAAAGAACTCTTATGCTTGCGCTCCGTCTGCCGGAGCGTTCGTCTTTCCGTTATATAATGTAATGGTTAAGTTCATGTTCTGAGAAACCCCCAAAAGCAATCAAACCAAATTCTGAAATAAGTGGTGCATATCTACATTATGTCTCAAAGACTGTGCTAAAGTTTCATGAAAATGTTTTCACTGGTTCAGG
>MJUU01025230.1:19166-40886 GCA_002080025.1 Modiolus philippinarum
GCGCAACAAACCTGAAAATAGCTTACACGGTACAACTCATCTATATGAAGCTTGAGACTAAATATTAAATCATTTCCACTTATAGAAGAAGAGAAAACTTTGACGAAAATTTTCATTAGTAGTGGTATATGAAACTAAGTATTAATGTATCGGCAAACAGGAAGTAGTAGCGCCACAAACATGAAAATAACTGACACTGTACAACTCATCATTTGGAAGCCTAATGCTAAATATCAAATCATTCCCACCTGTAGAAGCTGAGAAAACTTTGACAGTAAAAGTGTAACGGACGGACGGACGGAATGACGGACGGACGGACGGACACCACCATCACTATATACCCTCCGCTTTTACAAAGCGGGGGTATAAATATTGTCTTCACAGAGCAGGCAACAGTTTTTGTAAGTTTTACCTGGGTACTTATCGGAGTGTGTACTTCAGGTTATAGCGAGCGATTATTTTATCACTTTGAATATATTTCATATTTCATTTGGAAGGGGGTATTATGCCCATTTTAAATTTTAAGTGTCAGAAATAAATAATAAATATGTATGTAAAAATGCTCTTTTCCAGTATGTTGACCTTAAATAGATGGCAGTCCTTTGTATATCTTATGTGGTTTACCGACAGGCATGACAGGGAAAATATGAGAGTACTCCAGAGAAACTTGTACAATAAACACTGTAGTCCATACATTTCGCTCGTATGTCCTTCGCTTTAATATATCTAATCAATATATTGTCAGTGCAGCTCCGTACAAATCATGACTTGGTTGACTCTAAAACCCTTTTGAAAAAATATAAAAAAAAGGTCACGAGTCAAGTCGCAGACTATCTAACTTTTAAGGGGTGCTTTGATAGGAAAGTTTCAAATTTAGTGGCCTTAATTTCATTCAAAGTGCACAAAAATTCTGTGCAAATTTTGCATTCAATTTGCTACCATCCTTTGGAAATTTTGTTGAACAAGATACGTTTTCTTGGAAACACACAAATTTGACTTCAATTAGCCAAGGACCATTTAAAGACAGGTAAAAGAATGTCTCCTGTTTAGTTCAGGTAATCAAGAATACTTGTTTTGTGATCCTATTCATTTGACACAGCTGTAATGTTGATTGCACCGATAAACAATTTTCGCCTGTACAAACGTGTAGTACTTTCAGTAAATGGTCATATTTATAGATGTGTTGGTGTACAAACTGGTATGCTGTGTTGTCAATGACTGCATATATACATAACTTGCATTTTAAGTCTAAAGTTAAGATCTTTAGTTTTCGGTATAAATACCCCGTTAATAAGAAAAAAAAAGATCAGAAAGAAGATATCGTTTACTCTAAAATACTACAGATATCAGTACCAGTTATCGTTAAACAAGCAGTTCATACTTGATTGAAGCAGTTCCATTTTCTAATAAAGCCGGTAATAGCTTTGTCGCTGGGGTGGTAACTTCTATTTGTGTGACAGTGGAAAAGTTCTCGTCGCCAGTGTAAAACACATCGTGTGTAGTTTCAGCATCGTCATCAGTGTGTAACAAAACATGACATTATCCTAGCAGAATCTCTTCTACATATGTATAGGTACACACGTTACATGCGGCAAATTAGATTTAACATCTCATGCAAAATTTTAGGATAGTTCGGGTATACATGCTCATTTTAGCATTTTCAAGATATTTCGTGCCTAAATCCTTGTTGTCTGACAGTTTCGAGTACCAAAGTTTGTTCTAAAATAATTTGCACATAGAAATTCGGCGAAGATAAAAGATAAACTCGTTTATATTGAAATCAATATGCTTTTATATATCAATATGAAGCTCGGGTAATCACTTTCGTCTCTTTGGACAAATTCTGGTTTCAAATTTCGCATGACTTGGAAATAAAAAAAAATGTTTTAGCGCTGAAAATTATTGTTTGTTTAAAAACCAATGTAGCTGTAAACACATGTATTGTCCAGTTCAAAATAAATAGAAAAAAAATAAACTGTTTTCGATATGTTTTACAGAAGGTAATCAGTTTTTCACCAATACATTATAGCCCAATAAATAATATTTCCCCGCCCGAGAAAATAAAATTGTTGCTGCCTTAAACTTATACGAAAGACATGTTAATTATAAGTTCCACATATTATAACCATTCCGAGTCGCCATGACGACATGTGATGTTTCAGTTAGTAAAGTATTAAACAGGTTTACAGGTGATCACACTTAACTTCAGTCTATTCGTTTGAAATGATCCAACTGTACTGAGGTAGCTGAAATAAGCTAGGTATCCTTTGATATACTTACACAAGTGCTATTTTTGTATTTACATTATTTGGATCAAATACTATGAATAAAGCTCTAATAATTCCGACACCTCACAAACTGCGTTAATTTCAAGTTGAACTAAGGCAGTGCCATCTGGTGAGGAATTGTTTTCCATTCCATGCTAACATCCCCATTCTATTGTATGACGTCTATTACTTTATTACGTAAGAACGGCTATGACGCTATCCGTGTACGCCGATGAGATCATAGGGTCGTCCAGAAGTCAGTGCTGGCGACGAAAATTAGTATCAAATGGTCAGAAAAGATGCACAGAGAAGTATTATGAAAGCAATAGAAGGGAAGCAGAGTTAACAAATTCCGATAGTGAAAATAAAAAATGGAAAGATGGTCGCCGTATTGTTGATTTGAATTACCTTGCAGTGCAACTTGAACAATGTCAGAACTGTGACTGTTCTCTCCAGTTGAAAGACAGTTAAAAGGAACGTAATTAAGGGCTTTATGATTTTTTAACTCTCTGAAACCAAATCTTTGAGGACTTGTCGGACCGCCAAAAAACTCCATCGGGGTTCGACATGCGCTCAAAAATTGGTTTTCAGTGCAAATGAAAATTCATAAATTTGTCTTGCCCCACGTCCACCTCAACCTCGTCCACACTTGTTACTTATGCGCACATGATATTAACTCGTGCGCATAAGTTGTATAACTCTTGCGCATAAGGTAGCAACTCGTGAACTCAAGATAGTAACTCGTGTGCACAAGGTGTATAACTCGTGAGTACAAGATATAACTCGTGCGCAAGAGATGGTAAATCGTTCAATGTCAATTTCTGAAAAAGGAAACAAATACTTCACCGTAATCAATGATTTGAAATGTCTAAAAAACTTAGCTAACTTTTTTGTATGTATTTTGTTTACAAAAATTTACCCGAGTACCGCAAGACCTCATACAACAGATCGATATTATGAATACATTTTCTGTGTCAGTTGTGCCTTAATAAAATAAACAATAAAGGTTTCACTCTTTTTTAAAGGTGTATCTTATATTTATGTTCGTAATTATCATTTTATTCGAACAGATGCATGTGTTCTCAAACTGTGCTATTCATTTGCAAACAATGTGATTACATGTAATCTTGCAATATTGAATTACATAGTTATTTCATTAGACATTATATATATGATCATGTATTTATACATGTTTACAAAATATATGTGATATACTTTGTAGTTATAGCACCTGCTCTAAGTAATGATTTCAAATATGTGTATCTAATGTAAATATAGCTTGTCTAAAAAATGTAATAAACACACTAATAAAGGTAAATATGTTCATGAAATATCTACAAAAGGTCTTAAATTAGTCGCTAATTATCAATTCACAAATAATCTTCGTCAGGCGAGGCTGAACATTTAAAAATCTAAAATATCTGAAAAATAATTTTGTTGGCATGAGTGCATCCTTCATTTGATGTAAAACATATTAACCACAAATATGTTTTAATGTATAACAATAATAGATCTATTATCTACTGAGAAACGTATACTTATAAAAATGATATATGTTTGTCTTTGTATGTAAAATAACTAAAAAAAAAAAAAAAAAAAAAAAAAAAAAAAAAAAAAAAAAAAAGAACTCTCTTGTCGTTTTCATTAAGTCCATCAGGCTCAAGTGATCTGACCTGGTATATCCAAAATCTCTATCTGAGTTTTCGGGATTCTTTGTCCCAAGATGATATAATTCAATGATCTGCAATGTAATGTCCTCAAACCGATGCCCGGTTCTTAAAAAATGCCTGGTAAGAGGACAGTCCCTTTCTTTCACACTGAACGAACGATGATTGTTAAATCGTTTGTTGAAGTTGTCCCCCGATTCCCCAACATGCTGTAGTTGGCAAGACTGACATGTGAGGACATAAACAGTGTTTTTAGACTTACAGTTCGAGTCCGCATAAATGGTGTATTGTTGCCCAGTAAAAGTGCTAGAAATTGTTTTTTTCGGTATTGGCAGCTCGGCAGCAAGCACAGTTACTTCTACCGCAAGTGTAGCACCCTGTTGTTTATTGAGGCTTGTTTGATATTTTAGCTGTAACAAGGACGTCTTTTATATTTCTTTGCCTACGAAAAGATGTTAACGGTGGGGCTTTAAAGATTTTAGTCAAACAGGGATCATTTTCTATAAGGTTCCAGTGTTTACGTATAACTCCTTGGATCGGCTTTAGGTGTGGACGGTATGTAAGTACAAGGGGAACTCGTTCTGTTGCATTTTTTTCTTTGTACTCCAGAAGATTAGCTCTGTCAATATTTTTTACCTTCTCAAAAGATGTTGAAATATTTTGGTCTTTATAACCACGTGCAACCAGATGGCTTCTGAGTTCGCCGAGTCTGTGGTTTTGTTTTTGTTCCGTTGAACACATTCTTTTGATGCGGACTGTTTGACTGAAAGGGATGCTTTTAGCACGGTGAGGTGGGTGGCAGCTACTCGGAGAGAGAAATTGGTGCTTGTCTGTCTTTTTAGTATGGAGATCAAATGTCATGGTTCCGTTTTGTAAAATTGTGGTGGTGTCCAAAAAACAAATTTTATCCGTTGATGATTGTCAGTAAATTTGATAGTAGGATGGAACTCATTACAATACTGCAAACACATTTCAAGTTGTTCAGATGTTTCATTCCACTTGAGATCTATGTCATCAATAAAACGGAACCAAGACATTGGTCTGCATGGGGCATTTGAAAGGAGGCTTTGTTCTAATTCTCCCATTAAGATGTTGGCATATGATGGAGCTAGCTTCGTTCCCATGCTTGTTCCATCTATTTGTAGATAATGTTCATCGTTGAATACGAAGTTGTTTTTTTCAAGCACTAATTTTAGAAGTTCTACCAGACATTTGGTGGGAGGGTATTGGTCCTTTCGACTGTTCCAAGCATTTTCACAGGCACGTATACCTTCATTTTGAGGGATATTGGTATATAAGGAAGATACATCCATAGATACTAAGATGGTATTTTCAGGAAGGGGATTTAATGACTCCATTTTCTTTAAATAATCCGTAGTGTCCTGTATGCATGAATGAAGTTGTTTTACATGAGGACGGAGATGGAAATCGACGAATTCCGATATTTTTTCTGTCGGATGATCATTTGCCGACACAATTGGTCTTCCCGGCACGCCTTCCTTAGGCAGTTTAGGTAGGAGATAAAATCTACCGGCTTTTGAATCCTCCTTTGGTAATAGATATTCATAAGTTACATTGTCGATGTATTTTTTAGTGTTCATTTCAGAGAGTGTTTCTTTAATTTTTTGGGGTAATTGATGGCGTAGAATCTTCAGACATTTTTTTTATAAAACTTTTTATTGGCAAGTTGTCGATTTCCTTCTGCAATGTAGTCGTCCTTGATAAGAACAACTACTGCACGCCCTTTATCGGCAGGCTTAATAATAATATTGTCACGATTTTTAAGCGACGTCAAGGCTTCACTTTCTTGTTTTGAAAGGTTACGTTTTCGTTTATTTGTGACAAGTGCCTTTGCGTCCGACTTAACCAAATTGATGAATTATTCCAAATTTTAATTTTTATTTTCGGGGGATTCCATTTACTTTTCTTCTTCAATCTAGATATGGGTGCATCTTCCTTATTGTCATCACTGTCTTCATCGCTCAATTCAGCTTCCCTCAAGTTTTTCTTTTCACTTTTGTAAAAATATTCTTTTAGTCTCAATCTTCGAGCGAAATTATCTAAATCTGCATCAAAATCTAAATTGTTAATGTTAGATGGTACTGGACAAAAGTTTAAGCCTCTGTTTAACAGTTTGATCTCGGTGGGGCTAAGCTCAGAAGATGAAAAATTAACAACAATGCTGTTAATTTCTTTGTTTTTCTTTCTCTTAAATCTTCTATTTCGCTTAGGTTTTGCTAAATCTAATACAGTTTTTAGAGGTGTTTGTTTTGCATTATAAGCTATGTTATCTCGGAAAAATTTCTTTGATTGTTTTGCTTTATGTTTCCTCTGTTCTATTTTTTCTATATCAGAGAGACGTTTTCTGATATTAGTTAGTTCATGTGGTGTTAATGAAGAACAGTTTTGTATTACAAGATTTATCTCATTCTTGATAGCCTGTGTAGAATGTACTGTAAACGAAAACATAAGTTGGAGAAGCTGTAAAGAGCAATTAAACAGGATACTATTCCAGCGTCCCAAGAATCTGGTAGACTTAATGCCCGGTGTTTGGGGATTGAGTTTGATTTGTAAACTTTAATATAGTTGTTTTACATACAAAGAGAAACATATATCATTTCAATAAGTATACGTTTCTCAGTAGATAATATATCTATTATTGTTATACATTAAAAAATATTTGTGGTTAATATGTTTTACATCAAATGAAGGATGCACTCATACCAACAAAAATATGTTTGAGATATTTTAAATTTTTAAATGTTCAGCCTCGCCTGACGAAGATTCTTTGTGAATTGATAATTAGCGACTAATTTAAGACCTTTTGTAGATATTTCATGAAAATATTTACATTTATTAGTGTGTTAATTACATTTTTTAGACAAGCTATAATTTCATTATGTGTAAATGCATCACACTTATCTTTGTGTGATCCACACTCTTTAGATATAAATGTTTGTTGTTATTTATAGACCACTACATAATTACCTTCTGCAACTTGTATTACACTACATCTGTGTAATCCGTTTATATCTATATTTCCACGACCACCATGGAATATATAACAAAATTTAAACACCTCAGAAAATTAACTAAGAAAAAAGTTCAGACAGAACATCATGTCTCGAATTTAAAGGCATACATCGACAACAGAGTAATACCAAAAGGTTTACAAATCAAACTAAATCCCCAAACACCGGGCATTAAGTCTACCAGATTCATGGAACGCTGGAATAGTATCCTGTTTAATTGCTCTTTACAGCTTCTCCAACTTATGTTTTCGTTTACTGTACATTCTACACAGGCTATCAAGAATGAGATAAATCTTGTAATACAAAACTGTTCTTCATTAACACCACATGAACTAACTAATATCAGAAAACGTCTCTCTGATATAGAAAAAATAAAACAGAGGAAAAATAAAGCAAAACAATCAAAGAATTTTTCCGAGATAACATAGCTTATAATGCAAAACAAACACCTCTAAAAACTGTATCAGATTTAGCAAAACCTAAACGAAATAGAAGATTTAAGAGAAAGAAAAACAAAAAAATTAACAGCATTGTTGTTAATCTTTCATCTTCTGAGCTTAGCCCCACCGAGATCAAACTACTTTTGTCCAGTACCATCTAACATTAACAATTAAGATTTTGATACAGATTTAGATAATTTCGCTCGAAGATTAAGACTAAAAGAATATTTTTTACAAAAGTCAAAGGAAAAACTTGAGGGAAGCTGGATTGAGCGATGAAGACAGTGATGACAATAAGGAAGATGCACCCATATCTAGATTCAAGAAGAAAAGTAAATGGAATCCCCCGAAAACTAAAAATGAAAATTTGGAATCATTCATTAATTTGGTTAAGTCAGACGCAAAGGCACTTGTCACAAATAAACGAAAACGTAACCTTTCAAAACAAGAAAGTGAAGCCTTGACGTCGCTTAAAAATCGTGACAATATTATTATTAAGCCTGCTGATAAAGGGAGTGTAGTAGTTGTTCTAAACAAAAACGACTACATTGCAGAAGGAAATCGACAACTTACCAATAAAAAGTTTTATAAAAAATTGTATGAAGATCCTACGCCATCAATTACCCAAAAAATTAAAGAAACACTCTCTGAAATGAATACTAAAAAATACATCGACAATGTAACTTATAAATATCTATTACCAAAGGAGGATTCGAAAGCCGGTAGATTTTATCTCCTACCTAAACTGCATAAGGAAGGCGTGCCCGGAAGGCCAATTGTTTCGGCAAATGATCATCCGACAGAAAAAATATCGGAATTCGTCGATTTCCATCTCCGTCCTCATGTAAAACAACTTCATTCATACATACAGGACACTACGGATTATTTAAAGAAAATGGAGTCATTAAATCCCCTTCCTGAAAATACCATCTTAGTATCTATGGATGTATCTTCCTGATATACCAATATCCCTCAAAACAAAGGTATACGTGCTTGTGAAAATGCTTGGAACAGTCGAAAGGACCAATACCCTCCCACCAAATGTCTTGTAGAACTTCTAAAATTAGTGCTTGAAAAAAACAACTTCGTATTCAACGATGAACATTATCTACAAATAGATGGAACAAGCATGGGAACGAAGCTAGCTCCATCATATGCCAACATCTTTATGGGAGAATTAGAACAAAGCCTCCTTTCAAATGATGCAGACCAATGTCTTGGTTCCGTTTTATTGATGACATAGATCTCAAGTGGAATGAAACATCTGAACAGCTTGAAATTTTTTTGCAGTATTGTAATGAGTTCCATCTTACTATCAAATTTACTGCCGAGTCATCAACGGATAAAATTTGTTTTTTGGACACCACCACAATTTTACAAAACGGAACCATGACATTTGATCTCCATACTAAAAAGACAGACAACCACCAATTTCTCTCTCCGAGTAGCTGCCACCCACCTCACTGTGCTAAAAGCATGCCTTTCAGTCAAGCAGTCCGCATCAAAAGAATTTGTCCAACGGAACAGAAACAAAACCACAGACTCGGCGAACTCAGAAGCCATCTTGTTGCACGTGGTTATAAAGACCAAAATATTTCAACATCTTTTGAGAAGGTAAAAATATTGACAGAGCTAATCTGCTGGAGTACAAAAAAATGCAACAGAATGAATTCCCCTTGTACTTACATACCATCCAGACCTAAAGCCGATCCCAGGAGTTATACGTAAACACTGGAACCTTATAGAAAATGATCCCTGTTTGACTAAAATCTTTAAAGCCCCACCGTTAACATCTTTTCGTAGGCCAAGAAATATAAAAGACGTCCTTGTTACAGCTAAAATATCAAAAAAGCCTCAATCAACAACAGGGTGCTACAGGCCTTGCGGTGGAAGTAACTGTGCTTGCTGCCGCGCTGCCAATACCGAAAAAAACATTTTCTAGTACTGTTACTGGGCAACAATATACCATTTATGCGGACTCGAAGTGTAAGTCTAAAAACACTGTTTATGTCATCACATGTCAGTCTTGCAAACTACGGTATGTTGGGGAATCTGGGGACAACTTCAACAAACGATTTAACAATCATCGTTCGTTAAGTGTGAAAGAAAGGGACTGTCCTCTTACCAGGCATTATTTAAGAACTGGGCATCGGTTTGAGGACATTACATTTCAGATCATTGAATGTAATTCATCTTGGGACAAAGAAGCCCGAAAACTCAGAGAGAGATTTTGGATATACCAGATCAGATCACTTGAGCCTGATGGACTTAATGAAAAAGACGAGAAACGTTTTAAAAAGTAAATACAGATTTTTTTTTTTTGTTTTTTTTTGTTTTTTTGTTTTTTTTTTTTGTTTTTTTGTTTTTTGTTTTTTTGTTTTTTTTTAACATAGTTATTTTACATACACAGACAAACATATATCATTTTAATAAGTATACGTTTCTCAGTAGATAATACATCTATTATTGTTATACATTAAAAAAATATTTGTCGTTAATATGTTTTACATCAAATGAAGGATGTACTCATACCAACAAACATATTTTTTCAGATATTTTAAATTTTTAAATGTTCAGCCTCGCCTGACGAAGATTCTTTGTGAATTGATAATTAGCGACTAATTTAAGACCTTTTGTAGATATTTCATGGAAATATTTACATCTATTAGTGTGTTTATTAAATTTTTTAGACAAGCTATAATTTCATTATGTGTAAATGCATCACACTTATCTTTGTGTGATCCACACTCTTTAGATATAAATGTTTGTTGTTTTTTATAGACCACTACATAATTACCTTCTGCAACTTGTATTACACAACATCTGTGTAATCCGTTTATATCTATATTTCCACGACCACCATGGAATATATAACAAAATTTAAACACCTCAGAAAATTAACTAAGAACAAAGTTCAGACAGAACATCATGTCTCGAATTTAGAGGCATACACCGACAACAGATTAATACCAAAAGGTTTACAAATCAAACTAAATCCCCAAACACCGGGCATTAAGTCTACCAGATTCATGGAACGCTGGAATAGTATCCTGTTAAATTGCTCTTTACAGCTTCTCCAACTTATGTTTTCGTTTACTGTACATTCTACACAGGCTATCAAGAATGAGATAAATCTTGTAATACAAAACTGTTCTTCATTAACACCACATGAACTAACTAATATCAGAAAACGTCTGTCTGATATAGAAAAAATAGAACAGAGGAAAAATAAAGCAAAACAATCAAAGAGATTTTTCCGAGATAACAAAACAAACACCTCTAAAAACTGTATCAGATTTAGCAAAACCTAAACGAAATAGAAGATTTAAGAGAAAGAAAAACAAAGAAATTAACAGCATTGTTGTTAATCTTTCATCTTCTGAGCTTAGCCCCACCGAGATCAAACTGTTAAACAGAGGCTTAATTTTTTGTCCAGTACCATGTAACATTAACAATTTTGATTTTGATACAGATTTAGATAATTTCGCTCGAAGATTGAGACTAAAAGAATATTTTAGAAAAGTGAAAGGAAAAACTTGAGGGAAGCTGGATTAAGCGATGAAGACAGTGATGACAATAAGGAAGATGCACCCATATCTAGATTCAAGAAGAAAAGTAAATGGAATCCCCCGAAAACTAAAAATGAAAATTTGGAATCATTCATTAATTTGGTTAAGTCGGACGCAAAGGCACTTGTCACAAATAAACGAAAACGTAACCTTTCAAAACAAGAAAGTGAAGCCTTGACGTCGCTTAAAAATCGTGACAATATTATTATTAAGCCTGCCGATAAAGGGAGTGCAGTAGTTGTTCTTAACAAAGACGACTACATTGCAGAAGGAAATCGACAACTTGCCAATAAAAAGTTTTATAAAAAATTGTCTGAAGATCCTACGCCATCAATTACCCAAAAAATTAAAGAAACACTCTCTGAAATGAATACTAAAAATACATCGGCAATGTAACTTATGAATATCTATTACCAAAGGCGGATTCGAAAGCCGGTAGATTTTATCTCCTACCTAAACTGTATAAGGAAGGCGTGCCGGGAAGACCAATTGTTTCGGCAAATTTTATTTTAAACATATTTTATTATCAAATACATATAATGATACATAGGATTAGACACAAGTTACACAACTTACGAGGTCTTCTCCTTTACAAATGACAAAATACAAAACACACAGTATATTACAAATAAATTTTTTAAGTCAAGTATGATAAGTTAGAAAGAGAGAAAAAAAATAGCATATAACTATATGGATCCAAATTGTGAAAACTGCCGCCGCCAACTACCCGCCCACAACACCTGGATGTAACGTTTAGTACTTAGACAAATCTTCTAGTATCTACGATGTATTTTTGCACTAATAAAATCAAGGCACAGTTTTATTCATATGTTAAAATTGGATTTCCGAAAAGAATATGATTTATATTTGGTTGGATATCAAGTTAAAAAAATCCATTCAACAAGGATACTCGTTGTTGGTTGAATTTTCTGCAAGAAAGAAAGTAGTGTTGTACAGATTCAAAAATTTGATTTCCACAGTCACCATAACAAGAATCTATAATATTACATCTAAATAGATCACCTTTTAGGCCACTACACCTTCGTCTCAATCTAGTATGCATTATACTAGCAAACCTAGAGCTAATATTGAGATATGCGGGAATTTTTTCAGATTTTCTGTAAATACTTTTGAGTTTGCTCTTGAATAAACTTGCAGTGGAAGACTCTCGAACGGTGTGTTCTAAACTGTTCCATAATTTTATAGTCATAGATATATATGAATTTTGAAAAGATACCAGTCTACAAAACGGGACGGATAAATTATTCGCATTCCGTAAATTATAATTACTTCGTTCATTAACAGTATTAGGAAGTAAGTCATTGAGATAACCAGGTGTATTGTTATTCAGAATATTGTAAAAAAGGAACAATTTTCTTTGTTGTCTTCTCGAAGCCAGTTTTTCCCACCCAGTTTCTAAATAAATTGATTCAATGCTAGCATAAGCAGTAAGGCCAGTCACAATTCTTCCAGCCTCGAGTTGAATTTTCTCAAGTCTGTTGGAATCTTGAACAGAACAGTTGTCCCAAACTTCACAACAATATTCGAGTAATGGTCTAATAAATGTCAGATAAATAGTTTCTAAAAAAATGCTCAGATAAACGAAATTTAAACTTTCTTAATACTACGAAAGCCGAGAAGGGACATCGTTTTGTGGAAATCAGAATTCTGAATAGGGAATTCAGAATTCGGAATTCAGAATTTGGAATGCGAAATTCAAGAACATTTGTCTGTTTCCGCTTTTACTTAGGTATGGTGCAATTAAACATGTAATTATGTGTTTATAACACTGAAGGGTCATTTACTGGGGAAGAAAATTAAGTATTTCATAAATGCAATAAAAGTGAGCACACAGCAAATAAAGTTACGAGGGAACTCAGGTGATACCGATTATAATTCCTCTTGAAATGAATAAAGAATTAAATTAATTCTGTTTAGTATTCACGAAAATAAAGAATGTACATTATATTGTACGTAAAATGTGTATATCGAAGTTCTATTTTAAAGCAAATAAACACCCTTTTCCTTTTTAAAAAAGCCCCTCACAGTTCCTAAATGGTGAATAAAAGGATATGGAGTAAATGCACATGAGACAAAGTCTCTACAAATACATGGTAAAAAACAAGCAAAGGAACAACGCTTTCATTGTTGTTCTTCATCTTGAAGTCACCATGAGGCCTTCAACAATGAGCTTTGCACATACCTCATAGTAAGTTCAAGACGGCCCGAAGCACCGGTTTAAGCGGAATTCTTTGCTAATTGTCGAGTATATTGTTTTGCACATTTTTGAATGGCCATCAAAAATATTGACTACATAATAATACAAATTAGATATTTTGCAAGTAATGTACAGTTTTTTTTCAAAAGAATATAACATATCAGTACTTATATATATTCTTCACTCTTACTGTAGACAAATTATTACGGTGTTTTTTTTTTTTTTGTTACGGTAATTTATTTCGACTTTCAAGCTGCATGTTTCGATTGGTATTGTTTCACTGCGTTATTACACACAGTATGTGAGTAAAAACCATCATTCTTATATTGTCATTCTAGAAAAAAATAATTTTTTAATGTGTTGCGGGTCCTGGTTGTGATCCCTTAAAAAATAGGGACGCATGTTATAATTACAAAGCAACTTATTAAACACATGTTAAACTGATCCAGCATTCTAGGTGCAGTTTGACACGTATAAAGTTTTTTTTTATTAATATAAATGTCCCGGTATTAACAACGTCAAAATTTCAATAAAGGATAAGGTGCAAGATAGCCACTTTTTGGTCCTAGAATTAAGCTTAAATTTCAAATTTTCTAATTTACTATTATTTATAAATCGACCCTGTTCAAAAACTGATTTTGAAAGACGGGCCATTGTACATGTAACGTTTTGCAAAAAGAACACATTGTGAAATGTGGAATTATATTGTGTGAAACTATTTGTTATATTGAATACATAAATATATCTTTTGAATTCATATTAAGTCAATGATTCTCATTATACAAATCCTCCACAAATTATTCAAGCGATCTCAAAAAAAAAAAAAANAAAAAAAAACAAAATGTCTTTTACTATGCTTAAAGACCTTAACCTGAACAATTACATGTATATATTTCAAATAAAAAAGACAACATTTTTTTTTACATGAAGACTTTTTGTTTTTTATTTTATATAGTGAAAATAAAACAAAAATAACAAAATACCGAAGTTACTGTTAATATTAATGTCTATTGAAAAAAGATACAATTCAATTAATTAAGGCCAAGTCGAAGTAATTGAACGCCACCTGGTGTTGTTTTGAAAATATTTTATAACGTCCCTTTCCATTGTATGACGTTCATGGGAACGTGAAACACCTATGACGTTTCATATGATTTCCCCGAATTTGGGTGTCACCACACGAAGGATTTCGTCGAAAAACTTTTTGTAATTTAATGGTTACAAAAATTGCCCTTTTCTTTAAAAAAAACGACAACAAAAAAGGAAAAAAATGAATAGATAATGAATTGAAATGGAGGATATGCATGTGAGACACAGTCTCTACAAACACACGATACTGGTAGGCAATGGAACAACGCTTTCACCGTCGCATACAATAATAAAGGGCTACGCCGAGCGCAGCATGACACGACCGCAGCATGTCGACCACTGAAATTTGAACAAGTGTAAACTAAAATTAATGTGGACACAGTAATTTGCTGGACACAATAAGGACCTTGTTACAGAAATTAACTGGACACAAACAAGTGAAAATAAAAATTAGCTCTTTTAATCCCTTATTACTAGAGCTAAGAAATTCTGTTGACTACCATCAAGAGAAATACAAAGAAAAAACTCAGGTTGAAATCCAATGAAAAGTAAAGATTTCAAATATTTCGAAGTATTGCAATTTGGCCCCTTTGACCCATTATATCTTGGAAACAAATGGGCAAAGCAAAATATACTGCCATATCAGTGAAAGCTTAAAATGAGAACAATTCAAAGATTAAAATTCCATCAAAATCTAATGAAAAATAAAGACTTCACATATTTCTAATGTTTGCAAGTTTGACCTCTTTGTCCACTTATAGCTCGGAAACGGTAAGAGCTACATCAAATCTGTTGACATACTGCTGAAAGCTTACATTAAGAGGAATCCAAAGAAAAAAATCCCATCAAAATCTGATGTAAAATAAAGATTTTACACATTTCTAAAAATTGCAATTTTGGCCCTTTTGACCCCTAATAGCTCGGAAACGGTAAGAGCTACGCCAAATCTATTGACATACTACCTAAAACCTACAATTAGAGGAATCTAAAGAAAAGAATTCCATTAAAATTGGGTGAAAAATAAAAATTTTAGGTAATCCGCATGTTTTCAATTTTTGCCCCGTTGGGCCCTCATAGCTTGGAAAAGGAACACGTTATCAAAAATCTAATGGTGCATCGCTGTGTTAATTTTTCATAAAGAATCCACTGCAAAAAACTGCATCAAAGTCGAACTAAAAATTATAAATTAAATTTTTGAATTTGGGCCCCGTTTATCTCGTGAACGGTACCTGCCACATGAAATCCGTTAGCATACTACTGATTGAAAATTTCCTCAGGAAGACACTGAAAGAAACCCCATCAAAATCCGATAAATAATAAAGATTCTAGAGTCACATTTGTTAAAACATCAAATTTAACCCTTTTTGGCCCCTTTTTCAAAACGGGTGGGCCAAAATTACCAAAACTAAGCCAAGACTTCCTCTTGTGCCAAGGAACATTGTGTTTAAATTTCATAGGGAATGGACAATTGAAACTAAAGTTATTGACCAAAAACAAAAGTGTCTACAGACAACGACGCCGACGACGCCGACGACGACGACGACGCCGACGACAGCACCATACCATTATACGACCGCAAATTTTTTTGCGGTCGTATAATAGAGTAATTATACTTCTAAGAAAAGCTTTATTGTCCGCTCCATTTGTCAGACTGTACAGACAAAGAACTAAAAGACCTAAGAATGCAGTGGTTTCTTTTTTAGAGACACCGTATATTCAGCGCTTAACAAAACACCTTTACAACTCAAATTCGTGAACATAAAACATGGGCATCTTATCTTTCCGCAGAAAGTTAAATGAAAATTGTTTTATCTAGATATGAATGAATGCAATCAAAATTTTATCAGTTTAATATTTAAACATTTTCATGGCATTGACAGGTGATGGGTTAATGAATGGGATTTTAGATATTTTTAAATAGAAAGTAAAATTTCAGTAGATTTTCCAGTAACTGTAATAAGAGGAAGATGCCTATCATTTCAATATCACTACATGTTAATCATATATCCTCGCGACTTCTGAACTGTTCTTTTTAAAGCTGATATTCCTCAACTATTTGATGGTTTGGTTTTGTGAGTGAAATTTAAATATTCGCAAAGAGGTACTATTTGTAAATAAAGCGCAGACTACAAATCGAAGCTGGTGTTTGAATTTGAAAACTTTGAAGAATTTGAAATATTTGAAGGTGGTTTCGTAGTTACTTTTTCCAGGAATATAACTTTAAAGCCATGAAAACTCGAAAATCACACTCTTTGTTTGTTGAAGTCTATACATGTACTTTCGTAAATTTTTAAAATATTAGCGATTAACCTTGGAAAGTCAATTTAATCAATGTCTCCTCAAAGCCGCTTTAAGGAGAAACACATATCACATCAAATTAAAAAAGATAAAGGTACAGCATAAAAATGCTTTATCCATTTTCCCCCAACATTTTCATTTATCTGGAAATCGTCAAGTCCTGAAATTCGGGAGGAAAATGACGCAAGTCATTGTATTCTTTGGGAAACCCCCAACATAATTAAAATGTAAATTTTGCTGATCATCTGATTATTTTCTTGAATAAATGCAGGTGTACTGTGTTGAGGGCAAAGTTATATTGAATGAATGCTTCAATAGCAAAGTATGCTTTTTGTCGAAATTGCAATGAACTTTTGCTATTGGCTAAAATGGTCTTCGATTATTGCAAAAAATGCAACTATTTGTAATATTGTTGTGAAAAGCAATGATAGCATTCAAACACTATCGAATATTCGTAATAAGTCATGCGTCAACGACGGATCCAGGCTTCGAAAAAAGAAAGTTCCAGTGGAGTTCTATTCGATTTTTTTTACAAAAATTCTGCACGAAATTTAAAGTATTTTCAGAAAAAAAGGGGATTCCAACCTCTGAAACCCTAACCGATGATCCGGCAATGTGCGCTTAATTGATTGAACGTGTAGTTATTACGTGTATTTGTTTCATTTATTTTTTTTTTGTAATTCTTTATTTTAAATACCAATGTTATATACACAATACAATGATTGATTGATAGATTTATAACAATATGTTTGTGTATTGAAAAAACATGTTTAACTTCAAGTAAATATATTTTCACGACAACAAATCGACACTGATATGATATAACACATCAACCTCCTGCTCAACAATCACCCCTGGTAATACTTTACATTAACAGTTTATTAAATAAATGCTGTGCACATGACACCAAGTCACTGTCCATCAACTGCATGTGCACAGCAACATAATTTAAATTATTACCTACTGACTCTATCCGGGCACTCACATTCTCACTTACACATATACTCACACTGTGTCATTCAAATAAAATTTTCAGAGTTTGCCATTTCCTCTCTATAGAGTGTCCAGCTGCAGGGGACTTATACCAAACGACTGACAACATTTCAATTTTGTACATATTTTGTATTAATTGAAAAAACCCACATAAGTTAGGTAATGACCTACTATAACGACAAGCGTTTATGTAATATTTTCCCAGAAGCAGTAACAAGTTAATAGAAATATCCTATTCTTCAGAACCAAAGATAATATCTTTTGCATTTAATACGATATAAATATCGCATTTGCTTTTGAGAAATTCAAATAATTCAAGCCGAAAATTTCTAACAGTATAACATTCATAAAATAAATGCAAGATGCTCTCCTTTGTCTCCATACAAATTACATAGATGAGATTCTGCAAGACCAAATTTTAAAAGTTTGGAATTTGTACTCAAAGTCCGATGTGTTATCTTATACTGAAAATTAATAAGTTTATTGTTTCTTGTTATTGAAAAAGGTCTTAGATATATTGAATCCCAATTATCGATTTCATAATTCATCACTCCATTTATTTTGTTGTTTTATTAGTGGTTCTGAACACAAAGTCAAAAATGTTTTGTAAAATGCTTGACAAGATTTTCCATTGTGTTTTATTAGTGAAAAATATTCTGAAGTTATTTCATTTAGTTTTGCTGCATTACTTAACATATCTTTCCATCTTTTAGGAATCATGTGAAGGACTGAATGATACTGGAGAAAATTTACTTCCATGTCATATGACAATCTTAATTCTTCAAATAACATAAACTCATTATTATCATTCAGTAGGTCATTTATATGAATCCATGACATTTTTAAGGCCCTGCAAAAAGATTCTATGTGGGGCATTTTAAGTCCACCTATTTCATATTGACCTATTATTACACTTCTTTTTATTTTATCCGGTTTACCATCCCATAAAAAATGAAAAATTATGTTTTGTAATTTAGTGATAATACTTTTTGGTGGATTATTCGATACTGTTAGTGATTGTATAAGGATCGGCAGAGCTAATGACTTTATAACTGTAATTTTACCAATATATGTAAGGTCTCTATGCAACCAAGAATTCAATAAAGAATTTATTTTTTCTAATTTTTCCTCAAAGTTCAATAATGTTTTATCTTCCTTAAACAAATCAAATTGTATACCCAAAAGCTTACATTTTCCAGTTTGGTTCCAATATAGATTCTTTTCTGGGACCATTTTGTCTACAGAGTGAGTCCTTGAGCCAATAAATATGGCTTTAGTTTTGTCAAGATTTGCTTTCAAACCAGCACACTCGGAGAACTTTTCTAACACAATCAATGATTCTTTTAGTGACACTTCATCATCATCAAGAATAAGAGATGAATCATCACCATATGACTGAGAAGATATTCTGATTCATCAATTTTAATACCATTTATATTTGGGTTATTCTTCAAAGCAGCACTTATAAGTTCTAAGGACAAAATAAATAAACGGGTCCCCTTGACGCACACCTCTTTTAATATAAAAAAATTCAGAGCAGTGTCCATTATTAATAATGAGCACCTGAATACATTGTCTTAATCCAGTTACAGAAAACTGGACCAAAGCCAAAAAAAAAAAATCAAGCGTTTTATTCATAAATGACCATTCAAGAGAATCAAATGCCTTTTCAAAATCTAACAGTACAAGTAACTCTGGGATATCTTCCTTTTCTGTTTTTTTATTATATCATAAATAAGTCTTGTACGCTTTCCAATGTATCTGCCCTTAATAAATCTTGCTGTGGTTCACTTATAATGTCATTAAGAAAGGGTTTGATTCTATTTGCAAGAGAGGCAGATGCTATTTTTGCATCTACATTTAAAAGTGTTATTGGTCTCCAGTTTTTTAAAACATATTTATTTTTTCCTTCTTCGGTAAACATGTTATAAGACCCTGTGTCTGACTTACCGAAAGAAATCCTTGTTCTAAGCTGTAGTTGAATGATTTAACAATGATGTCCCCAAGATCTGCCCAGAAAAATTTGTAGACTTCAGTAGTAAATCCATCTAAACCAGGAGATTTTCCATTTTTCATATTCTTTAAAGAAAAGAGGCACTCAGTTTTTGTCACTTCTCCACCCATCAGAAGTTTTTGTTCTTCTGATAATTTGTGTATATATGGGTTATATGGGTCAAAAATAAATTGTCATGATCTTGGTTCGATAGTTGATTTGCAGAGGAATATAGTTTTTCATAATTTTTTTTTACTCGTTTAAAATTTGAAATTGATCTTTAATTTCCTCATTTTCTTCACTTATTAATTTTGGAATTATTTTCTCATTATAATGCCTTTTTTCCAATTTGCAAAAATAATTAGTACATTTTTTCCTTTCTGCTTGCCATCTAGCTTTTGCACGAGCTATAATACCTGTAATCTTCTTTTCCCGGTGAGCAATTAATTGCTGTTTAATTTCATTGATTTCTTTTTTTAAGTTTTCAGTTGGACATTTCTCAAAATCCATATGAAGGTTATTAAGCGTTTTTTCTAAACCCTTCTCAATAGTGCTCTCTTTCTTTTTTAAATAAGAAGAATAGGAAATAACCTCCCACGAATCATGCATTTCCAGAATAAATGTGGATTAAGTGACATCTCCATCTCCTCTGTCACATCAACAGTGTATTGGTGAATAGTATCTTTGATACAGTTTTTGATTTCTTTCACAAAGTCTGTATCATGTAATAAACTATTATTAGATTTCCAGGTCCCCCTACCCCTTGTTTGGTTATAAAATTGTAAAGTTAGATACACGGGAGAGTGATCGGACCTGTAACTTACGTCTATATCAGCCTCTTTGATAAAAGAGTCAAAATCTGTAGAAATCAGAAAATAATCCAAACGACTTTGTTTCAAATTTGGGCCATGCCATGTAAATCTTCTTCTGTGTGGGTTTTTCGCTCGCCAAACATCAACCAAATCCATATGGTTTTTGATATCTTGTAATTTTTCATGTGACTTTACATTATTTTTTGCATTATAATTTATAGTATCTAGTTCAAAGTCTTGAACAACATTCCATTTATTTGCAGTGTTCTGTGTTTAATTAAACGCAATTATTATAAAAATCTAACTAACTAAATTCTAATTGATGAAAACATTTTACCAGGCGAATGATTAATTTAAATAATGCGACACAAATGTTTTATATTTAGTGCAATAAAAGTACTGCTCGACAAGAAACAACTAACCTAAATTTGTCAATTTGAAGGCCATGAAAGTCTGTAAAAATAGCATCGCTTTTGTTCTTTGCATGCGTTAATACAAACGAATGAGCATTGTCACCGGAAAAGAAAAATAAAACTAGTTTAAATAATGGAGAAACGCATTGCAGTCTTATTTCAAGTCAGTAAACTTATTTTCACAATTTATAGTACCAGTTATACATGAAGGACTCCTGCTAAGATACTGTGTGCGAAACTCCCTTTTTTCATATCGACGTCGGCAAACGTGATCCTTGACGTTATGAAAAACTAGCATTTTTCTGCATAAGTTCGTATCATTGAATGCATTTATAGAAAAATCAAGCATGGTGACCTACCAAAATTTTTATATTTTAAAATGCTCAGAACTTCTGCAGTATTGTGTTAGTTTTTTGAAAAACTGTAGGACATATAACTGTTTTAAAAACAAAATTTTTCTGATTTTTTAGCCGTCAAAAACTCACTTTCCCTAAACATTCAATGTAAATTTGGGTCAAACTGGACGATTTTCAAACTTGGAAACGAAAACAAGTATGGGTATCCAATTTTTTCTTTTTATATTTCAATGTATCTCAAGCTCAGCAATCATCATGGGAAAAATCAGAATTGTGTAGGACATCGTCAATTACTTCGACTTGACCTTAGGTAGCGTGATCCCTGAAAATTCCATTTCTTTGTATATCGTGAAAGTGCGTAATACATGTACGTTTGTCTGTATATGAAGGTAAAAAAAGTAACAAAGCGTTTATTTATATATTTAACAGCGTGAAAACGTAGAAAGGGCCCCCTCATTTACTACACAGCATCTGATGCGAGGTCATAATTAAGTTGTTACTACTAATAAGAACCTAGTAATCATGAAATTAATTATTGTGTATTAAAACGCACCCCTCTAGGTTAATTGTTTT
>MJUU01025232.1:13006-25955 GCA_002080025.1 Modiolus philippinarum
AAATAACAAGAACATACAAAATGTGTGTTGTATATGACAATGTTGCATGAATTAAATCATGCTTTGGTATTTTAACACCCATTGGTCGACTAAAACTCAATATTTCTCCCCAGATTGATGAAAGATGGGAATTTTCATCATTTCAGATTTGTCCATAGTTAACTGTTAAATCGCAATATGTATCAAATCTATAGAATATATCTGCAGATATGCCAATTAATTGTTCTAAGCGATACATTAGATGTCTTAAAACATTATTAAGAAAAACAAGGGGTGTTGAATGTGACTCTAAATACCAAAAATCTTACCCCTTCCCCAACACATTTCCCCCAAAATTTTCAATTTTTTTGTCTATGTTGGAATAAAAATAACCACCATACGCAAATTCTGCGTTGCATATAACAAAGTTGCATGAATACTATCATAATTTGGTATTTCAAATCTCAGTTGTCAGCTAAAACTCAATATTTTGTCCAAAATTGATGAAAAATGGAATTTTTTAGCATTTCAGATTTGTGCAAAATTCACTTTTAAATCAGTATATGTGGCAAATCTGGAGGATTTATCTGCAGATATGCCAATTTATTGTCTTAACCGATACATATGTTATTTAAAAACACTGTTCAGAAATATAAGGAGTGTTCAATTTGGCTCTAAATACTGAAAATCTTACCCCTACCCCAACAAAATTAAACTTAAAAATCTCCAAAATATGACCACCTGTACATATAAATGAACAAAGCATACTAATGTTTTACTTTCTTTGCAAAAGATGCATTTGATACATCATAATATGTAATTCTGACACCAAAATATGGGTAAAATTGAATATTTTGACGATTATCGTGAAAAGGGGGAATTTTCAGTATTTCAGAATTTTCCAAAATTCAAAGTTAAATCGCTGAATAATTGCCCATAAACCTTGCGCATGATCTTATTTTTGATATATGGGAGGCTCTGTGTGTTTTAGTGTTTGAAAATGATATGTCATTGGACCTTTATACAATGTTTAAGCTTTTCAAGCTGAATAAAACGAAATAAATTTTGTTGATTATGTGTGGTAAGGGGTAATATGTTTGTAATTTATGAGACTGTAGTTAGTCTAAAAGGCTTAAAAGCATACTTTCTAATTGCTAAGATATGATGAAACAATATTTAATCAACATTTTCAAGTTATATATCAATTTCATGAAGTAATTGCATCTCAAAGTAAAAACAGCAGAAATTCTGAAAAACGGAAAATTCCCATTTTTCATACAATTTCGGACAGAAGAGTCGAAAGAGACCTTTTGAAAAGTTTTAATGTACTTAAATGATCTTCTGCATGTCAGTTTTAGTGAAATACACACCAGAATTCCCATTAAACATTATCTTTTTATCATTTAGAGCCTGAATATTTCAAATTTTCTCTAAATTTGTAGGGGGAGGGGTGCTAATTTTGACATTTATGAACCTATAATACGTCTGAAACTAAAATTTTTGCATACAATTTGTTGCTTACATATCAATTATTATTATTGCATCGGCAATTATTTAATATATATTCAGATTTTTACGACCCTTAAGTCAAAAAGTCGAAAATGTGAAAAATCTAAAATTCCGAAAAATTCCATTTTTCAAAAATTTTATACCGGAAATCAAAATTTTATGGACTTTAATGGTTTTATTTTCTAACATTGTATCACAACTGATATGTTAGGCATAAAAACTAGATCAAATGACGATGGTTGTTTATCTGAAAGGAATTGACAGCCTAAAATCGAGATTTTCGCAATTTTTTGCAGGGGTAGGGGTAGATTTTTTGTATCCCCTGATCATAAAATGGGCGTAAAGTACCCAAACTTGTGTTCATTGTAAAGCATATTAAATTAGCTTTAATTTGATACCAAATTTCAGTACATATTACTTATCTGCAAAAAGTTATGGAGCTTAAAAGATGAAACTTATGTTAAAACGAAAATACAATAATTTTTCGGGTGTACTATAAAAGTGGCCCTATACTGTCTATGCGTGCAGGTTATGATCGTGTTAACATGTTTTATTTTGAAGAGGGGACATAGAAGGACTGAAAAAAACCGGTCTGGTTCGGAAGTGTGGGGGGGGGTGCACGGAAAGTGTTTCCAGCCCACGGACTATATTGAACGATCGGTTGAATAGTGACGTCAATTTAAGAAGAATTTAGTCCAACAACGTTTAAAGTGTTAACTGATGATTACAAAAATGAAATACATGTATTTTAACTTAGATATATATTTATGAGAAAAATAATTACATTGATTTCAGTTTTTCATTTTGCAAATGATTAAAATAGAAAAAACGTTACGCTTTTAAACACTCTCAAACGGAAAAATAAAAAATTGAATAACAAACAATGTCATTTATTCGGTTTATTCAATGCAATAAACACAAAAGTAACTGATATATACGGCAATATCGTAAATAGACTGCCCTCGAGGCCATGGTATGGACCAGAGAAATGATATGCCCGAGCCTTCGGCTTGGGCCATATCAATCCTCTGTCCATACCATTGCTCTCGGGCAGTCTATTTATTACGATATTGCCGTATACATCAGTTACTATTATATAAATAGCCATGTTCAATAATTGCATTACTCGTTTGCAACGTCAACAAAAGCGTCTTAGATGTTATAACCAGCCCCGTCGTCCAGTGCTTCTGTGCTGACCCGAAGACTGATCATCTGAAAAGCCAAACGTGTTTTTCGTCAAGCCTTTTGTATATAATAAAGTGTCTTCAAATGATTAATCCTTATCTGCAATGGAGAGAAAAGTGTCCGAAATAGCCATCTGAAGAACTACATTTACTTCAAAGTAAGTGAGAACCAAACTGCAGTCAAAAAACGAACATTCCAGAGACAACAGCAACATCGGACACACCAAGAAACAAGCTAGGACACCACATGCATACAGGGCAGGAAGGAAAAACGTAGACCCACATATAGATGAACAAAACGGAATTTTATTTTATTATTTTAATGTGAAATGGCTATTTTTATTTTTTTTTTTTTGTATGCCTATAGTATCTGTAAGTCTCGTCATATGAAAGCGAGAAATCGCGATCAAATTACAATTTTAAAACGCTTCTCGCCAAAACCTGACGTTGCAGCATTCTTCAATTTTTTGGCATGATACGTCATATGTTTTTGATAAAACTGCAACTCCCGATTACAATTTAAGTTCCAAAATTGTACGAGAATAACAGACCCTATATTTAGTATCATGCTTTATCTTTATAATCTTTACTCTATCAATTATAATTAATGAAGGAATGATAACAGGAAACACTTACAATGGCGGAACAATACAATCACATGCCACAGTCTACTAGGGAACTCCACAAGAAAAACGATAAAATGGCAAAAGACAAAAGGTTCTAGTGCTGCTAATGAGGAATTAATTTCCGAAATGGCCATACAGCTCATTAAAATTATTGCAGTAGGAGTTAACATATGTGTTAAGGTCTCATGTTCATTTACTCCATATCCTTTCGTAAAATATTTAATACAGGAGTTTGTCTTTTATTGCAGTGTGGAGTTGGTAAAACAATTCCCCGTGGTAGAGATGTATGCTCTTTATTTTTCTTAGATATGGTGTACTTGTACATGAGATAATATCTCATGTGTACACTTTGTTCAATTATTATTATCTCAATTTATGTAAATTCTAAAACCTTAGGATTAACTCCTTCCATCGTAGTTTTCTCCTTAGCTATATTTGATATTACTGATATTTCGGATTTCTTTTGGTTTTATGCATTTAGAACATTTTTGAAATTATTGATTTCCTTTGTTTGGGTTCTAGTGCTGCTGATGAGAAATTAATTTCCGAAATGGCCATACAGCTCATTAAAAGTATTGCAGTTGGAGTTAACATATGTGTTGTGGTCTCATGTTCATTTACTCCATATCCTTTCGTAAAAAAACATAAACAACAATAGGAACTCGGGATAGCCGGACTTGGTACTGGCACTAGCAAGAGCTAGCGGTAAGGTTAAACCGGTTTATGGGTACCAAAACCCTCTCTATCCCGTTTCCTTATAGTATAATAAACATACAAATAAAACCCAATACAGGTAGCCCACTAACTCCAAGAATCTACTATAGCATTTGTTTTTACGACTTACAGATTGATACCTACATTTAGAAAATGATGTTGGCTTTGATTCAGTTGTTGATGTACTTTACGTCTGTCCGTAAGTATCTTGGGCACTGGTATTACAAATGAACCTTGCAAAGATTTAAGCATCTTAATCTTTTGTCAGTGGGTTTCTGACAAAACACCAACATTATGCCTTAAATTGTTTAAGTTTGTTATTCTTAACAGGAAATGATTTCCAATATTTCATAAATCCTGATAAAATATTTTGAATGATTGTAAGGATAATTATTTTAGAATATAGAATATACAATGTTCCATGTGTAGAAATATAAAAAAAACGTTTGCATTTTGAACCTCCGGAAATATCTGACAACAACAAAAAATCTGGTAGAAATAAAAAAAAAAAAAAAAACGTTTGCATTTTGAACCTCCGGAAGTATCTGACAACAACAAAAAATCTGGTAGAAATATAAAAAAAAAAAACGTTTGCATTTTGAACCTCCGGAAATATCTGACAACAACAAAAAATCTGCTTACGCTTTGCATTTAGCAAAACTTGCTGCGGACTTACTCTTCTAATGATTTGTCACACAGGTATAGTCCCAAGTCTCTTGATTGTATATGACTTGCATCTACGACTACAAGGAAGACTTTGATATTTTGGTACATTGTTCTTCTCATTAAGAAAACGTCCAACCAATGTCCATATATTCTGTTTACCTCGAAACAACGGCAGTACAATACAGAAGGAATTAGGGATGTGGATATTACAAAAATCAACGAACAGAGTAATAGCAAAAAACGAGAACACAGAAAAACATTGACAAAAATGTAGGAATGAAAACAAGACATTCAGATTAAGGCACTTAAAGCGTGAATTTCCATGAAAACAGGGAGTGACATCAGGTGCTCCGGGAGGGTAAACATGTCGTGCTACGCTAGCTGTAGCAATATTAAAAAGTTAAATATTGGTATTTTTGATAGCTTGACGTTTTCTTATTTATCCTGCCGAGATTATATTTTATAGGAGCAGAGTTTTCGTTAACTGTTACAGCGGGTGATAGTGGTATATCATTATTAAAGTACGGAGATTTCCTTAACGAAAAACAGTTGATATTTAGAGCAAAGACTGGACAAGATGCTTATGTCTTCTTGTATTCCTACGTTACATACGGAATCTATATAGGAGGATGGGACAATACTAGATCCGTAATAAAGAAAAGGGGTCACGAACAAGACAATGAAACTCCTGCTCAGGCTAAGCATTTTGAGAATGGTATCGTTAGTAAATATGCCTACCGAAAGTTCTGGATGTCATGGAAGAACGGTCATATCAAAGTTGGAAAGGAAAATGTTGTAGATCAAAATATTTTCATGGAACGGAAAGATCGATGTCTATTGCCGTTGAGGGACGTTGTGGTTACTACTGCATGGGGTTCAACAGTTGAATGGATCTTTCAACCTCCTTGTAAGTATTAAAACAAATCTAAATTATTGATATAAAGATTCAACGACGAGAATAAATTCGTTACAAAATTTCACATCGAATTTAATTAGTTTCCCAAAATGCTTGCCGAATTTTCAACATTAAATTAAAATTTAGATAAGGAGGGAATAAGTAATCAAATTATATTTTACTTTAGCACATTAAATCAATAATTCTATGCCACTTTTAGTATATTCGGTAATCAAATAATCAAGAAGTTGTCTGATAATCAAGTAATAATTGAAAACGCACCTGGGAATCAGTATACACCCGATAATCAAGGCAATCAGGAAACTCGTGAGTAGTCTCAAAGATGTGAGAAATTTGTAATGCCAATATATATCATGTGAATTTGATATTTTACTCACTCATTAATTTATTTGGCAGCAAATTTCTTCTTTTTTTCTAAAGACAAAAGCAAATTATTTAATTGTCATAAAACCTATTACAAACTCAAAGAAGTTTGCAAACCATACAACTGTTCTCTCGAAAAAGGTTTTTTATGCATATATCATAATATTCAAATGTATATCAAATTCAATGTTAAACAAAGCCCCCGTTGTTTGAATGATGGTTAGGCGCCAAAGTTATGGCACTTCTCTCTGGTGATTATATTCAAGCAATTTTTGGTTTAATAGAAAAAATGAAAGGATATGGAGTGAATGTACATGTGACAAAAATGCACACCATACATAGAAAACTCCAGTCTATCAAGAACAGGGCTTTTATTCCTGTCTACATCTTGATGTCGCCCGAGGGTCTTCAACAAGAGGTGAAATCCATTCAGTATTTCTCGTAAAATATGTATACATTTTCCTCGTGTTCCAATATTTAACAAAGTTCACTGCCGTAGCCCCTTTTGAATGATGAATGACATATTGGCATCAAAGTACAAATAATTTTGCTTGATCAGCACCTAATAAAATAACAACCTGTACATGACAGTATATTTGTATATCTTTAGATTGTAGTTCGACAGCAAATGTCTTAAATGCTCATAAAATCAAACATTTGAAAAAAAAACAAATATGATTTGAAAGAGAATAAATCAACTTAAGTGGTCGTCCAAAAGATTTTTTTTTGCATTACAGAGGAGCCCTCTGTTTAAACTAAGTTCCCATCCGATGACCATTTTGTGTTTAAAGTAAGAATGTCAATGTAACAACACTTGCACCACAAAAGTAACATTCAGTGGTCCTGCCGAAAGAAGTTTACAACGGACGGACGACGGGCGCAAATTGATGACAAGAATCAGGACATCTATTGCTTTTACTGGCACAAGTCAATGAATTATGGTTAAGGTTATTAAAAAATTCATTTCCCAAATAGATATATATAGAAATAGAGACAAAATACATCCCGCATCCATGGGTAAAAAGACATCAAGCATTGAATTCCGCTGAAACCGGTTCTAGGATTGAACTTACTATAAGGTATGAGCAAAGTTCATTGTTGAAGACCTCATGGTGACTTTAAAATGAAGAAACAAAAATAAAAACGCTGTTCCATTGCTTGTTCTAACATGTACTGGTTGAGACTTTTTCTCATGTGCATAAATTCCATATTCTTTCATTGCAAGTTTATGAGGATTTAAGATTTTTCAACTATACATTTATTTCCTTAGAAATAAATAAAGCAGTTTAAGAAGTCAACAAGATTTTTTTTTATTTCAATCTCTCTAACAGAGATTACAATTTGAATTTATCAGAAAATTTACAGTACATTATTTTGTGAATAAATTCCTGTTGTTTGCAGAATCAATGTTTCCTTTCAGCTGAAAGTGTAGCAAGCTCTGGCAAACCAACGATGACCTTGTTCCAAGACATTAAAAACTGTCCATCGTTACAGCCACTGAAAATTGTAATCCTGTCAAATTCAATCCAGTGTGGTGTACTTTGTTTGGCAGAACATGGTTGCAATGGATTTAGAATTGTAAAGGACAAGGGACAGTGTGAGCTTCTCTCCAACATACATGGTGACACTTTGTTTCCAACCGTTTACATTCCGCGAGATTAAAATACTGTGTCAAATCATCACACAATTTGCAGAAACAGACACAGGAAATAATTGAGAGTAATGATATTAGAAACACATGTTGACCTTTAACTTTTTCTTCGGCAAAATTTGGGTTTCATCGTCATCACTGTTTTCACCGATTGTAAATATGTGAATTTATGATATGACAAGTCATTTCATGAGTGTATGCGTCGACAATTGAGCATATATAACTATTTTCTAGTCTGAATCGGTCGTTTTTTAATGTTACTTTAAAGAATACACTGTAACACCTGTTGAGTTTTACTGAATAAGGGTATATTTTATTCTTTTCTTTTTAAAAAGTTCAATAAAAAAAAGAAGGGAAACGGGGAATGTTTCTAAGAGACAAGGACCCAAAGGGGAGTAATAACAACTCAAAGCCACCATAAGATCTTCACTGAACGGTGAGGAAACCCCACATCCAACGGCAGACCGGAGTCGGCACCTAAATAAAGAGTAATCAAGTTCAGCAAAACAAACACCATATATACATTTCAGCTGTTGATATTCGCCTGTCACGTCTAAATTAGTGAATGTATGAATGAGTCAAACATAAATTACTAAGATTTTTTTTCTCTTCTACTTAATTACTGATAATTACTACTTATTTTACTTATAACTCAAGTGAAAAATTATAAGACATTGTCCTACATTACTATAGTATGACTTTTGTTTGTAAATTTTTGAAATGTGTAAAGTGGCATGCCAATTTTTTTACTGACATGTAGTAAATGAGGATGATTCATGTATTATTTACAAGTTGTTGCTTCGTCACTTAAATATATATTACACCACAAGATACCCTTCATTACCATATGTAATTCACTAGAGATGGTCAAATTGTAAAAAATTAACTGCGAGGCTTGACAAGTTCTTCAAAATTTTAACTATCAACAGTGGATAAAATATGGTTATGATTGGGCTAAAGTGGTGTTATCTCTTTTCTCTAATGATAAATGATAAACACCGAGAAGTAAAACCCAAATAGATTTGGTGGGGAATTTCACGGAGCTTTATTCAACATAAGTTGAGTATGAAAATTTATTCAACTGGTCAGAACCAGTTTTAACTTCAAGTATAATAAGAGAAATTCAGATAATCATCATATCAGTGGAGGTTGATGCATCGTTTAACCTGGTTTAAGGTGAGACGTTACTAAATGGCTATGTCTTGCTTTCTCGTGAAAATTTGCACACAAGTAGATCTTAATGACTTACATCGGAATATCAACTTTTTAATAGGGGTCATGGATCACTTAAGAAAGATATTTGGTATTGAAAACGCGATCTTTGGGGTCCACTTTTACAAAGACATAACGTAAAAATGGCAATTTCACACCTGAAAATGTTACGTTTTTCGATATATCTACAAATGCAGTGATTACATATTGTCCAAAAACTAACACGAAAAAGTGGACGAAATTGCGAATCCATTGATGTATAGAAAACCATATGTCATGGAGCATCTTTTTCTCTATGTAAGCGCAAATATTTGCAAGAAGTGTAAAAAATGCCAAACGTAAGGTTGTTTGTCGACGTTACATTGCATATAACGTACACAACGTTTTCGCATAGATTTCATATTCGATAATTTACCATATAAAGATGCGCTTACATTTTGCAAATTTCGAGTAGCTAATCATAGATTGCCTATAGAAGTTGGAAGGTGGCAAAATATAGAAAGAGAAAATAGAATATGTAATTTATGTAGTGATGAAGAAATAGGTGACGAATTTCACTTTGTTTTGGAATGTAAATCTTTAAAAAAAGAGCGTAAACAATATTTACCGAAATATTGTCTGTACAGAATCAATACTTTGAAATTCAAAAAGCTGTTTCAGTGTAAAAATAGAAACACACTAAAAAACTTGTGTAGGTTCTTAAAAATTATCAGTCTGCGAAATTCTCCAGATAATTAAAATAAGTATTTTATATATTGACTGCAATATGCTTATTGTTTATTATATAAGTGTTTATTTATTGTATATTTGTATATATGTATTTTTAATTGCTCTCTGTACCTATGTTTATCTATGGTTTTTAGAGAATAAAGAATCTTGAATCTTGAATCTTGATAATTTTGTATTGGACGAAAATATTCCACGTAAAATCCCGGAATAGACGGTTATTACTTTTGACAAGATAATTTTACTGAAAATAACAGTAAAAGAATTCCTTTTTTTTTCAATAAAAATAATACACCTGTCAGAAAAGGACAAACACTGAATTGCGCAAATATCCTTAATTTGTTGGAATTCCCGATAAAATAACTAAATGTCTTTAATGAATTAATTCATTTGAGTAGTATAGGGGGTTACCCTAGAACACTTTTGGCGAGGAGCCCCATAGTGCATTCTTTGTAAAATATTTTCATTTTCCCCTAATTTTCCCTAAAATATGCAAATTAGTTCAGGAGGGAATTTTTGTGCTAATATAGAGGGCGCTGCAATCGTTATTGACGAGGTGCTAAGTGTATCATTGACCTTTGGCCTGGTCCCCTTGGTGTTGTCATTGATTTTGCCTATTGGTCCCGTCTTTATCCCAGCTTTGGCCTTGCTTTTACCCTAACCCTAATCTATTTTTTACTACACCTTAATCATTGTCTTCAGTGACTGAACCTTTTTGTTATAGTGTTGACCTTTGACCTTTGACCTCGTCCTGAGTGCCTCGCCTTTGGCTTTGACTTCACTAGTCCATAGTGTTGTCACTATCCTCACCCTACCTCTATCCAAGGTAGTTTCTTTGGTCTCGCCTTCTACTTTAGCTTCTACTTTGGTTTTGCCTACTGGTCTCGTCTTTATCCTAACCCTAACCCTAACTTTTCTGTTGTTAGATCAGTAATGTTGTATTTGTTCTGACCCTAACCATTCTTTTTGCAGTTTTTTCTATATCTCCATAGTTACTTTCTATTTTTTCCATTTTATTGGAGTTACCTCCCTTTTATCTCTAACCTAAGTTGCTATGACAACTCTATATTCATTCATTATTTATTTTCGAATATTATTCTAATATTCTCGTGTTGTCTCCCTTTTACCCAACTTCTAACCTTAACCTAAGTTGCTATGACAACTTTTATTTTTTATTATTATTTATCATTTATTATTTTATTATTCTATAATTTATTCTTTTTCATTATACATTTGTATTTTTTAAATTATTTTACATTATTATTATATTTATTTATAATATCATCTTATTTCTTTTATTATTTTCTATTCAATTACTGGTTTAATTTTCTTTATTTAATTTATTTATATTATTAATTATTTATTTTATTTATTATTAATATTATTTATTTATTTAATTATTCTTTTTTCATTTCTTTTATTAATTATTTTTATTATTACCTTTATAATATTTTTATTTGTATTTTAATTTTGTTTTTAATTTATTGTTTATTATTCTTTTTATTATTATTTTTTCATTATTTAGTTTATTATTATTATTATATTATTATTATTATTATTACTTATATCTATTATATCTATTTATTTTATTTTTTATTTCATTTTTAATTTATTGTTTATTACATTTCATTATTATTTTATTTATTCATTTATTTCATTTTATTCATAATTATTTATTTTATTTATTATTTTTTATTAATTTTTTTTCTTTCTATTGATTTTTCATTATTATATTTATTCATTTATTTATTTTAATGTTATTTCTATTTTGGCTAATTATTAGATATCCCAACAACTTTATGATTTATTTTTCCCAACCTGAACAACTTTACCTTAACTTTCATTAAATTTAACCCTAACCTGAACCGTAACTTATCACTAATCATTAATATAAGTGTAATCCTAACCTAAAAGATTTAAATAATATTGATCTTACACTTGAAAATCATTTTATTTATTAATTAATGATAACCTAACCTAAAGTTTTCAAACACACACTAACGTTAATAATGGTATCATCCCCAATAGTTTTACCCTAACAAAAGTAACCTTAACCAGTAACCCTTATGTATATAACCCTAACCCTTATACATATAACACTAACCTAACCCTTATGTAGATAACCCTAACCCTTGTGTATATAACAGTAATTCTTAACTTATGTTTATAACCATAACCCTTATGCATATAACCCTAACCCTTACGTATATAACAGTAATTCTTAACTTATTGTTTATAACCATAACCCTTATATATAGAACAGTAACCCTAACCTTCACTTCAAACATTAACCCTAACCCTTATGTATATAACCCTTCCCTAATGTATATGACACTAACCCTTGTGTATATAACAGTGATTCTTAACTTATTGTTTATAACCATAACCCTTATGCATATAACCCTAACCCTAATGTATATAACTCTTATGTATATAACACTTACCCTTATGTATTTAACCCTAACCCTTATGTATAGCCTTTATTTATACTTACCTTTATTTATATAACAGTAACCCTAACCCTTATGTATATAACACTATCCTTTATGTATATAACCCTAACCCTAATGAATATAACCCTAACCTTTATGTATAACCCTTACCTTTATTTATATAACAGTAACCGTAACCCTAATGTATATCACAGTAACCCTAATGTTTATAACATTAACCCTAACCCTCTTTATATAATTCTAACCCTAACACTTATGTAATAACACTAACCCTTGTGTAAATAACACTAACCCTTACGTATATAACCATAACGCTATTGTATATAACAGTAACCCTAACTCTTATATATAGAACAGTAACCCTAACCTTCACTTCAAACATTAACTCTAACCCTATAACAGTAACATTACCACTGATGTATATAACAATCGTCATAACCCTAATTCTAATACATATAACAGTAACCGTAACCCTTATGTATATAACAATAACCCTAATACATATAACAGTAACCCTAACCCTAATGTTTATAACATTAACCCTTATGCATAACCCTAACCCTATCTATTACCTAACCCTAACACTTATGTAATAACAATAACCCTAATGTATATAACACTAACCTTTACGTATATAACCCTAACGCTATTGTATATAACAGTAACCATAACCTTAATGTATATAACAGTAACCCTAACCTTCACTTCAAACATTAACTCTAACCCTATAACAGTAACATTACCACTGATGTATATAGCAATCGTCATAACCCTAATCTAAATACATGACAGTAACCCTAACCCTTATGTATAACCCTTACCTTTATCAGATCTGTTACCCAAACCATACTGATGGATAATTCATTGAAAATATAAAACGTCAATTATGAACTGGCACAAAACATCAATGACATTGATATGAACATAACGTTATCCATAACTATGAACTT